>OZ007520.1:7412648-7490648 GCA_963931895.1 Eupithecia pulchellata | reverse complement strand
TTTTATTCCTACTTCCGCTCTTGTTAGATTTTAGTATAATATAAAAATCTGACGTAAAGTTAGGGATAGACGTCGAGTATTTATTTACAAAATTATTGCAATACTAATACTTACAACAACTTACTAGTTACTAACTCGAGTACGTATCCAGTAGAGGCGCCATACTAAAAACGCGCATCTCTGCCACACGTCCGTGTAGCACTTACATTTTAGAGAAGGATCAAGCTGGTGACATCGAAAGGTACTTCAGATCCAGCAAGATATCACAAAACAAGTAACGTTTTTGCTTGTGATATTAGAACGATTATAGATGGCCCAAAAAGTCAAAGATTTTGCTGTTTTCATAGTACCAGTTGAAATATTTTTTTATCTAGGTTTTTTGTGATTGAATTTTTGTAGAATGGTCTCGTCGTGAAAAAGGTACTGAAGGGAGGTCACCTGCATACTGACAGACGCTAGCTTGAAACGAAAGGCGTTTCAAGCAAGCATCTGTCAGTGAAGAAGTTATAAGCGCCATAACAGCCTCGTTTAAAATAAAACATCCACCAATTCAAAAATGACGTAGACATATCTGTACAGTGATTCTGTTTAGAGGCAAAAATCGGTTCCCTTCACCAGAAAAGTGCCAAACTAAGTTTATATGGAGAAGTTTTTGTGATTTTTTTTTGCTGTACTAGATAATTAATCGGGAAAATCAATTGCCCATTTGAAGCAAAATCATAAGGCACTCAAAATATAAAATACTAGCGGTCCGCCCCGGCTTCGCACGGGTATTAAACAAAAATTTCAGAAATTATACACACTAACACGATGGGTTTCCCAGTTTTCATACGGATCCGTTACTTTTTTTAACAGCATTGGGGTTTTTGACATTGACTCGACACTCCATAACTGACACTGGCCGTAGAGAAAAAGCAAGCACCGTGCGCTATATATTCAACCTCTTTTTCTATTATGACGCGCCATAATAGAAAAAGAGGTTGAATATAAAGCGCACGGTTCAATTATTGAATTTTTCATGCGGATCCCTAGCTTTTTTGAAAATATTATAAAGCCTATGTTCATTACGGAAAATTTAGGATTGTAATGGTGAAAGAATTTTTCAAATTGGTCCAGTAGTTTCGGTGCCTATTCAATTCAAACAAACAAACAATCAAATCTTTATAATATTAGTATAGATCAATTCCGCATATTTGTTACGTAAGTCTGTTGACAATCCTAAGGACTATATTATAGATTGATGCCATATTTATAGATTAGACTTTAATGCGCCCTCTTAAGCGACGTACTATTGAAAAAAGTTTAAGATTGCGCAAATTACTTTTCCGCTTGTTTTATTCCTCGTAGAACGCAGTAAATGTTGGAAACCGAAAAATTATAGTTTTACGGCAAAGGGAATAAAACCAACTCATTCGAAAGAAAAAAATTGAAGTTTCCTGTCTTTAAAAAAAATGTCTAGACGGGTGTGTAGTGATGGAAGAGTCTGTTTTCTTATGTTTATTGATGATTGCCCTTTTGTTAGTAGTTTTCAATAATGCTGGTTAGTAGGCTTTATTACGAAATTATCGGAAGCTACCGAGACAAGAAATTTCGAGCGTGCCCTTTGAGAATGACTGAGACAATTTAGCTTTTATAACCTTTGTGCCCTCTGGGCCTTTCTATGTCGGTGGCGTCAGATAACTTACATCGAAGGCACCATTTCTTAGCAACGATTAGGATAAAGGAATTCTCATCTTATATTAGTAAAGAATTAGCTCAAATCGAAATTGTTGCTTAGATTCCTCTTTGAAAGGCGACTTACATTGGCATGCGGAGGAGAGGTGGGGCTAACAGCCGCACTCCCACCGACATTCTTCGGCTCCTCGTAGCGAATGCTCGTCGGCAAGTTGATGGTGTTTGATTTGGCGTGGGGGCGCTGCGAGCGCGCGCGAATCTCCGGCACTCCTGCGCCGGTGCCCGGCGGCGACGTATTACGTTGCCTTGAGGGACGGGATAGGATATTTAAATAAAACAAAATAAAACAAAAAGAGCCTAACAGCCTTTAAGCGACGGAATTCCTCAATTTACGTTCGTAAATATTTTTAAGATGAGGCAAGTATAGCAGGCTCATCTGATGATTTAGGTAGCATTAACGGCGCGACCCCACAATGTGTGTGGTTAGATACGAGTATAACAAGAGGTTGGTGTATTAGTTACTTCTTACTGTTGTAGCTTCATAGAGTTTGTGATATACTTCTATAGGGATAAAATACGAATAAGCAAATAATACACCACCATACTACTGATATCCTGCGGCGAATAGCAATGTTAACCATCTTCGTAACGCGGTCTTCGGAATTCTGTCGCTTTATACTAAGTTCCTGAGTTAATGTCTGATAACATTATGTAACTATTGATGTCAATGATAAATACCAGCGTAGTGAAAGTCTATCAATGCATTTTGCTTTTGTTTAGCATAGTTCATCGAAACACAGAGAAGGTCTAAGATCTGGTTTAAAAAGTTTCATAATTAAGCCAGTAGTAGCAATAAACAGTGAAAAGGTTGTTTTTGGTTATATTTTATTGAAATAAAGCAAACAAAACCTTTCAAACATATTTTTTCCCGTTCTATAATTGCCTTTACAAAACAAGTTGTGTTTTAGACTGTCTCAGTGTGCTTCAACGGCGTAGAGCTAAGCTAGCCCCTAAGCCCTGAACAAATTCGAAAACTTAATAAACCATGTAAATAACCAAACGTGAAAGCATGCGGGACTAAAAGCACAAAACCACAAGCATTTTAGTACACATTTATTTAATAGAAGTTAATGGTGAAGTATATGTACACAAATTAATTTTGTCGTCAAATATATACATACGAAGGATACAAAACTTTTGACAGCGATGTACTTAATTTTGGTCGATATGCAATTTCTGAACAAGTACAAATAATACACAATTTCTAGATAAAGTACAACATAAACAGCTGTATCACTAAAGGCATGACTAGTAAACATACTTTATTCATTTAAAATCTAGTTGTTAGGTATATGAAGACAATTCGAAATATTTTGGTTAGTTTAGAAAGCTTAGATCCCCAAGATAGGCCGGGTGCAGTTACATTATAAATTATAGGGCATGACTGATGTTTACACGACAGAACACAAAAACTAGCATTAATTTACGACGTTCAACGACACGACGGTATATCCGCCGCGTTTGTTCGCGCGCTCTAAATGATTATGACATGTTTCACCCTCTTAGAAGTCATACCTTGATGTTACATTCAAACTCTTAAAACTAATTATAACTGGAGTGAAGGATCGAATACTATCTATCGGTTAGGAAGATTATTTTTTCTAAAACACTAACATCGAAAGCTGAGTTGATTATGCTTTAATTAATATGAATATTCTTAATTCCTTTACAAATCCTAATTCTATTATCTTAAATCTGAGACAAACAAGGTATTCAATATTTACGAATAACAATAGTTGCGTCTTTGTTTAAAATAGATTATTTCTGATTGTCATTGCAATATTAATAAAATCAATTGGTAAAATTATTATAACAAACCTGATTCAAATCTCAATACATGATTTGTTATCATTCAGATATGTATTTATTAAAAAGCTTATGATTAATTGGATATGAATAATTTTATTAATAATTGGATACGCGATAAATAGTTGTAATGATTTAAGTTTAATGGAGGCTTACTCTATGATGGAATATAATACTATGAAATCGCTTCGAGCCGGTGCTTGCGTCACGAAGCCAGTCTCTGTCAAATTTCCCTTACCCGTAACATTGTTAGCACTTGTTTGTCGAAAGGCGAATCAGTAGTGGCTTTTGCAACTATGTTTCTAACACATGTTATTTTTTTCCAACGAATATACTGGCGTCCAATGAATAAATGATAAATAATGGATTATATTGACTTGGCCTACAAATACCAATTATAATGCGAGATAGAGATAAATTACCTAAGACTTTCTAGTTTCTAATATTCACGTGATTCCACCGATATAATCCGGATGCGTTCTATATTTTCTATGCGTAGGTACAAGGAACATTAAAAAGTCAAATAACTATAATTTTGATGACAAAATGGATATCCATACTTTGTTAACTATAGGAGGTCAGATGCTCATGTTTCACTGCAGAGGGTAACATGTGATGTATGCTTTACTGATGAGTCTCACTGTAGTCCTTCGGGCCTCCGGCACTACTTATCCTCGGGGTCATACAGTTCACCACAGCATAACTTTTTATCTGTTGCCGTTACCATGAGCGGGTATAACAGCATGGGCAGGTATACCCGTTCATAGTAATCGTTTATTGGGGGCAAAAAGCCCCATTCAGCTTTTAAGAAATCACTTGCTTTTTTGTCATAATCGACCGTGGTGTAAAGGGACCTGCAAATTATTGTAGTCGACAATTGTACGAAAGAAAGGTGAAACCAATTGGTCTGGTTTGCTACCCCTCCCTTCGAAATGTCAGTAGTTAACCGAACAAGTTTTGTTTATATTATCTAGTGCGAATGCTGGGCAAGAACATAGTACATTTCGGTTAACGACTGTATAAAATATATAAACAACAAGTTACACAGTCTACATTATTTACGCCAAAACATTTGTTTTAATCCTTATATTAAATTTCAATTATTTTAAATTAAAACTTCGTGTATTTTATAAATTATCAATTCCAATTTCAAGGTAACCTATAATGGACCATATTAACTAATCTACTACCTACCTACTGTCGATTGAATTAACTACATTAAAGGTAGCACAATCGCCTTATAGGTATACCGTAACATGATAACAAAAAAAATTACAATCATTTTAAATAAACACATTTTTATATATTTGTACATCTTGATCATAATTTAATTTTGGGTGTCCACGTTGATATACAACAGCCCGCTCATAAAAACACTATCAAAATGTTCGAACGGAATCGTTACAGTAATAAATTAATTACTTAAGTACTTAATAGACCTAATTAAATAATCTTCTATAAAAATATACAGGTAAATCAGCTTGCTAATTTGAGCATCTGCATGGTAGCGTTTTTGTGTTCGGTTATTGAATGAGCGTTACAGACATGTTATTTTACGGGGACGGCGGAGTCGCATTCCCTCGGCAGTGCCTCAAGGCCAGTACGGCCGCGTAAGTACAGGGACGGGAGTCTCCTGAATCTAACGTCCATTGGTTGAGGGGCCGCGACTAAACCCAAGCCTTAGTCAAAGCCAACGTAAGCGGCGAAAGCCCTGTTCCAAGCGATCGTGAACAGACCGAAATTATTAAACGATTTGTGCGTATCGTTTATGAATAATCTCACTACCTTTGTTTATATATTAATGTAAAAGAGCACCTACTCATAAACATCTCGCGACCCGGACACGAAACTCATTTATCAGCTAATTCCCAATCAGTGTACGGTATATCTCACTTAGAATCATTATGCCTATTTCACCTCCAAAAGTGGACTATTTGCCACACAAAGTAACAGAAGAAACAAGGAGGTGTAACCTATAATTCATTCAAGCTTGTATTCAGTTACTGAATTCTTCATATCTTTATAAATTGGACATAAATGATAAAATATCAATAAACAAAACTTTTAAATTGTGACTTTAGAAGCATTTATGTAAGTTAATCGTTACGATGACACTGGATTTTTGTGAAATAGGCAACTAGGGACTTAAATATTTATAAACGACATCAAAAACAGGAGGTCCTTATTCACATCAAAAAGAATATCGCAAATAAATTCGGCTCATTACAGCATAATATCACTTTAATTACTACATAAAATAAGTAAATTCTAATAAGGTATATGTGAATGAGCTCTCCCCAAGTGAAGCGTTTATAAGTGACTCCAGTTATATTCCTAAAGGTTAGTTTAGCGTGGCGTTGAGTCGTCGCTTCCTATACTTACAAGGGGTCGCGGAGTTCACGCAAGTACGCTCCAGGATTTTCCAGAGCCACACCAAAGTTCAGTTGGCTCTCAATGATGTTCTTGAGCGCATCCACCCACTCCTGGTGATGGTTCTGCGAGCGGCAAGCGAACTGACGCGGCTTGTGCGCGTCCAGGGAGTAAATTACGAAGGCGTCGCCTCTGTTCTCTCCCAACTTCATCTTGTTCATCTGGGTAACAAATAAATTTACAATTAAGTACTCTGCCACGTGTAACAAGCATTTTTATTCGGTTACAAAATAGTTTTTTAAAACACTGTTATTTATCTGTCTGTCTTCTATTGACATAAGTCACTGACCATTTTGAACGAGGGTGTGGAAGCCACACATTGCAACGTATCTATTACTCGGAGAGCTTCAATAATCAGTAATCATAATATATCACTACTCTGTATAAAACAAAGTCGCTTCCCGTTGTCTGTACGTTTGCCCTATTTTTGCTTAGATCTTTAAAATTTTGATGCGCTTTTTTAAAAGATAGACTGATTCTGATGGTCTTTGTATCAGCATTAGACCCGTGCGATGCCGGAGCGGGTGTATATATTTCAAAAATAACATATCACTGTAGTATCTATGAAAAAAAATAATTATAAGTTATAATATCACTTACCAAGATATGCGCCCTGTAGTGGTAGGTCGGGCTGACGAACTGCGAGCGCCTGCCCACAGGCTCACTGAATATGACGCACTGCTCGAAAAGGAACACGTGCGTCTCCTTCTCGCGACCTCTGTCGTTGGCATTGTTCGTGATCTCGGTCACAAACAGGGTCTCCTGACGCAGCAGTTTACCCTGGGCTTGAATGTTGCCCTGGAATAGATCAGAATCTTCATTGACACAGGCGGATCTTCACTGGAAATATATGCTAGAAATTATATTGTAGTAGCGGAAGCGTCACTTGATAGAGAAATAATAAGAGATAATGATGTATACAGAACATTTCAAAATACGTAATGCGCATTTTCTTTATAGTACGCGAACAAATTGAAAGGCTCGTTCAATTAATGGTGTTTCAATGATAACTTCCTCACCCTGTGCCCTAAACAATTGTTTGTTATTCAGTCTCATGAATTCAATGCTCCAGCGTGGGGCCTTTACGCCAGCCAATCGCTCAATAGCTTGCATTGTCTTATATGGATTGCTTAAATCGCTTTATTCAGATATACTTTTTAAATTATTTTGTGTTTAAAACATAAAAATGCTGCCGTTTATATGTTTCAGTGACGCGTTGTGCCCCGGAGGATCGCATCACTGAAGATTTGTCGCGCTAAAAGTCGTTTAAGAGCTAGGCAGAGAACAATTTCGCTATAGGTCGTTTATTTAAAAAAAATTGCAAACGCAACATAAATCTAACAATTATAAACAACGCGTACAAAACCTTGACGAGTCAACGAATTTGTTAACTTTTATCAAAGAAAGGTCGAGGTTTCGCACGCGATTGAATGTAGGCAGTGAGCTCTTACCGTGAATCCCTGGAGACGCCCCACGTCCATCATATTATTCGCATTCTTTGGGATGATGGCCGAGCATTTCATAGCGTCATTGAGAGAGGCAATCACGTGGGCAGGACAATTCGCCAGCTCCGTATAGGACAATATCTTTTTCATCAGAAGATGGTACTTCTGAATGCGCTGAATTGGCTTGATCAACAGATCAGCGAGCTGAAACAGCACGAACATGTTACAGCATTCACAAAACAAGTACCGACGAATACGGAAGCCGTGCTTCAGTGTCCGTCGGCGTCGCGCTCATGCACAGAAAAGCCAACAACATCGATGTATGGTAATGTTTTGTACAGTGTAGAATAAAAAACGAAAACCCCCAAAACTAAAAATATATAAGTGAGTGCTGGTAGAGTGGCAAGCGGCGTCGTGCGAGCTGATACGAGTTCAACATCTATTGGACGGATAAGGATTGCAGTAATGCGAATCTCCTCTGCACTGGCCCTGCTAGATACTAATTTGACCAAAAATGTTTAAACGCCGTGTGAGCCATTTTGGTCGCACGTAGCGTTGTCATGAACAGAGCTGGCCTGGTGGAATTATAAAATTATGAGAAAACAAACATCCTAAAGGCCGAATGAGTACAAAAACCAGAGCGTAGCGTTGATCATTCCAAAACTAGCTAGGTTTGTACCTGTTGCAGGGTACGCCGACAGCCACGGAAAAGTGCACGTTTATTGATATGTAGTATACTAAAATAACGTAACAAAAATCTTTCAGCATGTGGTCGTTTATACATAACGTTGATAAAGTGAATGCGAGGTTGTTAGGCACATCTTATTCTTAAGACCTTGCTATATTAGCACTGAAGCGCGATTTTTGCTCACACTAATTAAGGAGTTTCTACTAGAAATATTGTGGCTTGGAATGATTGAAGTGCTCTATGCATGTATTAGGTACTGACGTGCCACTATGAACACAACACTAATTATAAAACGGCAAAACAGGGTAGTGTGTATTCAGACTGTAGCTGCTTATTTGAATGAAAGTGATTTATGGTAAATTTATTTTTATCTGTAAATGTGTCTCCCACTAAAGCAAGCTGCAGTCGGAAGCCACGCCGCAGACAAACGCGAGCCCCCGTCGCACTAACCTGTAGCTTCTGGCCCAGTTTGTTACGTAGTTCCTGGAAGTACTGTTCATGATCAGACACGATATATTCAGACACGGGCTTGTTGCGGCAGTAATGCTCGTACATGAACATTCTTTTCTCAAGGAAACGTCTAAACAGCGGCCCAAGGAGTTCCGGACGGTCGACGCATTTGCGCAAATCCTCTAAAAATTTACTGCAAAAACCAAACTCATCAATATCACTGATATTCTAAACTAAACTTAATGCTACGCAATAGAATTTGCCTTAGCCGATGCTAAGTAAGCAGTTATGACCTACTTATTTCTGAGTATAAGAAACACTAGTTTCTCGTCTTTCTTGATTTCTGCCTTCGTTAACATCGACCCAAGCACGTAGTAACTAGTATGCTACGCCAGCTTTAAGAGACAGACAAAATGTCGTAGTTCTTGCACCTCAAGTTATCATCAAAACTATAACAGAAAGCAGGCTGCTAGGTTGTCTTTTGTTTAGAAATTCAAAGATAAACAGACGCGTAATTCAGAGACTAATAAGTGTAACGTTTTGTCGACAACTATGAGACGCACTTCGTAAATTAAAAGAAATTTAAAGACTTGTTACTTAGTAAATGCTTGGAACACTTTGCTATAAAATATTTTTGGCTTCAACAGTTATTAATTGTTATCGAGCTTCATAAAGGAGGAGTTTGTCATTTCAATTTAATTTTAGTCTTTACTTAAATCGCCATCTTATTTTATTGTAATAAAAGTATTTTCTATTGAATTTATTCCCATAAAAATAATAAGGTTCAGCTGTTTTTAATCCAAGTTTAAAAATAGTATAAGGTTAGAAAAAGGTTAACTTTTGAAGTCAGTTTCTATTTATTTACTAGTAGTCTAAGCAATAAGCGAGGTAAATCATCAGATTTTTTTTTCTATGTACATTTACTTAGCGGAATCATTTCAAAACCATTTGACTCGCTCAAATCAAAACATTACACACCTTGATAAAAACACAACAAAATAGGACAATTAAATAAAAAATTACAACACATCGCACAGCAAAGTAACCTCTTTTTTCCTTTAGATTAAAAAATAAATTTAATAGCAATGTCAGTCACGCTTTTTATCTTGGAAATAATAAAAAATAGGTGAAAATTAGCGCATAAAATACTCACTCTCGGTGCCATTCGTAAATTATTTCAATATTGCCGAATATCATCCGGCTTCGTCGGTCACGCAGACCCTCCGGCAACGGCGGTTCATTTGGATGGTCCTACAAAAGAAAACGGATTTAACGCATAACGTCTGTAACAGACACCAGGCGCTCAATTCCGCTAAAGCAATCGCTTCACTATGAGAATGGTGTTGGTGTAAAATGGCCACGTAGGAGATACGAAATCATAGTGGCTAAGATACCGTTGTAAAGAAATTGGTTCAACAAAAGGACCCTATTTAACCTATTTACCTTTAGCAGAATAGGGTGGCTGTTCTTAACTTTTGATAACGATAGGAAACTCAAATCAAAATAATTGATTAATATTTAAGTTTAACCCGGCCTTTGTCGGAAACTATTGGCAAATATTTAGGTACTTAATGTATGTTCATAACTTGTCACTCACCAACTTGTACGCTTTCCTTTTTATCGTCAACGACAAGAGGCAGAAATGACTCACTATAATACATGTTTAGGGTACGACTTACTCGGATGTGAGCCATGTACCCGTCGACCACGAGGCTAAGATCGGCGACGTATATCTCCTCGGTCTCGACGAGTTCGTTCAGCACAAAGGCCCGCTTCTTGAGGATGGCTACGCTGGGATCCTCCTTGGGGGGCGCCCCGTCTTCCCCCTCGCCCTCTGCCTTGGACGTGGCCGGGGCGGCGCCATGCTGCTCCTATACGTAACCATAGTTTTAGTATAACTCCTTTAGTGTTATATCGTAGTGACCGATTACGAATATAGCGAATGACTTGTGCTTATGCAACGGAAGAATATTGTTCGTGTGAATTCTGCTAATCTCAGATTAGGTTAACTGAGAATGCTACTGTGATGGAAATTAAATACCAATAAAAATATATCAATTCCACGGTCTTTTTTACTAAATATACGCCAACGGACGCTGGGCGTCTCTTGAAATTGTTGGCAATCGGAGAATTTACTATAATACGAAGACAAAAGATGAATTTTTCGTAGATTGTCTAATGCAACGTTTCTAAAATAAAGCCAGCTACGAAGAACATGCAAAAACGCAAGCCAAATTAAATGATAAAACCAAAGCAAACCAAAACCAAGCTCAACCAAATGAATAAAAGCAAACGAAAACACAGACGTATCAAATCTCTAACAATAAAATGCTATCGGCAAAATATATCGTATGTAGATAAATACGAATAGAACAAAGGTATTGTATTGCAGAACTCAGATATTAGTTGTGAATATTTGTGGAAAGTCACTTTGTGATGGTTTTATCAATATTCTATAACAAAATCTAGATAAATCGAGCTTACTGCTACACAAAATCTAAACTGGTTTAACTAATAGAATTACGAGTATTAAAAATCTCAATAAACCAAAACAAATAACAAAAATTAACAAAAACAGAACCTCCAAACACTGCAAGCCGGCGGCGGCGGTGCTGGCGATACAGAGGGTACATAACCAGAGCGCGTGAAACTTTGTTGTTCCGCATGGCTAAACCCGTGCAGAATGAATTAACACAGCTTTTCAATGTTAAGAATGAAGTGACACAAAAGTTTTGCTATCCCTCCTTTTAGAATGTTTCGATCTGAGCTTATTTACATGCACCAATCATAAAAGTTACTAAGTAGTTCATAACTTAAATACCTAATACTTGAGTTCCAAGTTGTTTGCCAAGATGAGCTTAAAGGATTGCTTATTTAGTTTCAGAGTAAAGGTGCCCCGTTACCCTTCTTTGACAAAACTTGTTCTTCTTTGAATAGTTATTTCATAGCTATTTACCTAATTAAACAACATTGCAAGAGCAATGCCTCATTATTGCCGTATGACTGCTCAAATACACAAACTTCACAAGCAAACGGGCAGTACTTACAACCAATTCCTGCTGGCAAAAAGCTTTGTAGCATTACATTACTTCATTAAAAATAATATGGTCGCCGGTATAAAATCTAACAGGCGCCGAGAAGACAGAGTAAACTAGGTGCAAACATCAAAAACTGCGTAAAAAAAACGTGTGACACACAACACTCAAAAAACCAATCACCAATGATAACATTGGATTCCTCGTAAAAGGCGAACGCAGCAGTGTTTGGAGAGTTCGCTAAACAAAAGCATGCACACAACATGCCCTTAGTAACTGATTACGAACAATGCTAGTCTTCACGATCTGCTCTAAATCTGCGATATCGGCCGAAGCTCCGTTCGCTTCCAAGTCCATTTGCAGATTCTGAAAATTTTCATATTGTTACCTTTGCTAGCGACAAAACTAAATGGAACAGGAGTTTCAATTGTCGTTGATGTAATTTGATGTTACCAACAGGTCGATGAGTACAATTGATACTTTTACCCAATATCCCGACAGGTTAGCTGGGTAGGTAATGGTTAATAGTGAAATGAATGTTATTTGATAAGTTATAGTGTTATGGATAGTTTGAGTGTTACTTACGCGCTCCGCTTGAGGGGCCTGTGTAGACGGCGCGGGATCTTGTAGCACGCTCTGGGGATCCTATGGAAACAGAAACAAGTCTCAGCTAGGTACATAGTTTTGACGAAAGCATAGATTATATAAATATTAACGGATGTTTGGCTCAGTGGCCATAAGCCACCTTTCTTTTTTTGTAATGTTATCTTCGGATCCCGCCAGGTGCTCCGTTAATTGATATATAGACAACATTTTATCCGAGAACTTATGTGGTAAATTTATTGTAACATTTTAAGATGGATTTACTCTAACGAATTTTGTGACCAGAAATATGTGCACTCATTTAAAAAGCCCTATATTTCAAAATGAGAGCATGAATTCTACAAATAGAATTGTCGGTGATTTAATTTTGTGGTGATTTTTGTTTTAATATTTTAAGACACCATTTTCGAAAAACATGCTAAGTATTGAGTGGGTACGATAAAACTGGAGTGCATTTTCAGTATCAACTCTGAGTAGACAAGGCAAACTCAATTTTTCCTTGTAACAATAAGTTATATAAATAAGTAAGACAACCGGACGTAAGACCTACAGGACGTAGGTAAATATATTGGAGCGTCGTCGTGCACGCAAATACCAAAGAAAATGTATGGCAGTTACATAGGCGTATTCCCAGAGGTCCATGATTCTATTGTTTTGTATTCCCAAAAGGTCCATAAAAAATATTTCTATAATTAAAATATCCATACTTGAATTCCCAAGTCCATGAGATTTAACAAAAGTACAGTCAGTGACAACAATACTAGAGAGTATTCCAAGTGAAATTCATAAGATTTTTATAAGTTGCGCAAATTGAAAGCTTATTTTAAATAATGTCTACTTAAAGAGATCACCGCCCCGGTGATCACGGGTTTGATAAACAAACTATATAGGTTTACATCTCAACTCTTACAGGATCCTTGTAATTAAATAAAGGTAGAACAGTTAAAGGTGGTTTGTCAGTCAGTAAACTAAACAGATATAGGAGTCTTAAAAAAATTGTCTAAAAAGAGACTTATTCCGTTTATCTATACTAAATATTGTAAAGAAGAAGGATTTCATTATTTGCTTATTTGAATTGAACAGCCTCCGAAACTACTGGATTGATTAGAAAAAGTCTTTCATCAAAGGAATCCAAGAATATTCTGGATTAACATAGGATATAGAAAATTAAAAAAATATTATGTTAACTTCAATAATGTAATACGACGTGTAAAATTTTGTTGAATACCCGTGCGAAGCCGGAGTGGACCGCTAGTTATAGTATAATTATAATTAGATACACACAAAAAGTTTATAAACACGAAAGTTATGATGTTTGTCACCAATAAAACAAGTAGACGCCTTGTCAGATTGTGTAAGAAAAGTTTTAATCATGAAGCAGCTTAATGTGGCTGAGCTCAGCACCCTTACCTGCATTTGTCAATCGTAAATATCGTGTTGCATCACAGCCTCGGAATCTCAAATCAAATCAAATCATTTATTTGCATAAGTACACAAGGTTTGATATGTTACAAATTGAACGAAGAGACGACAAAAGTTAAAAACTGCGGCGTAGTCTTTTCGCCCGCCTCCTGACATGAGTTTACAGTAGAGCTATAGTAGAGAATTAATAAAAATGTGCTTACAATACTTATAAATAGGTTCCTAAATATAGTAAGATTACATAATACTTAATGTTACGTGCAAGATGTGATATTATTGAAAAACTAAATGTGTGATTAAGATTAAGACTAAGATTAGACTATACTTAATTGAATTAAAACTAGATATTTTTCTTTGAGTAGGTACTAGGTAGATTTTATACCAAACAAATTTTTATAAGGTATTATTAGAATGCGTGTTATGCTTGATTGTGCGCGCGTGTGAGTGTGCGTGTGTGTATATTTATGTGTGTGTGTGTATGTGTGTGTGTGTGTGTGTGTGTGTGTGTGTGTGTGTGTGTCTGTACCTATGTAAAACTTTTCTTATTAAGGCTGAAAGAACTCAATGTTCGGCCCATAAAATCACGCTCCACGAATCGCGTCGTTATCCAACAGTTGATGTTTTCAAAGAGAGTATGGTGCTATCAGTAAGATTCCTTTTCATCTTAGAAACTTTTCGTTCGGTACACTATTCATAACATCATAGGGCTACGAACAGTTACAAATCCGCCGTGTATATAAAATACCGCCCCATTTATATCACAAAACTTTACTCGATTCTTTGGTATTTTTGTTCGGCATATAGTGAACAGCAAAGTAATAACGCTGTTTCGGAAACAGAGTAGTCAAACTATCTGTCAGGTTAAATACTTACTTTTAAATAGGTACTGGTTAGCTAAACTGTCCTATGATGAAACTGAAAATATACTGGTCAAAATATCTTAGTATTCCTTTAATTTCTTAAATTTATTTTAAATTATACAACATTAGTTTAAAAATTAACAAATTTATTTAAATTATCAAAATAAGTAAGTCCTTAACTTATGTAAAAATCTAAAGAAAAGTAGCTTAAGTCATTGTGTCTATAACTGAGGATTTGTTTTAATGTAAATACTGCGTGAGTTAAGCCATACTCAGAAACTAACATATAACTACATAATAATACCTAAATAGCACCTACTGCTAGCTAATGTAAGAACTTATTGTTAGGTATAGTGTAATTAGGTCGCACTATCAAATTTGTATCGTAAACGCACGCTGCGTTTACCCACTAGGACCATGAAAGAGCCCGTCGACGACCTGGGTGACATGAAATGCTGCAGCAAATAGTTTCCGGGAGGATAAAAGATACGGATATAATGGCCATCCTACACGTCGATGGCCGCATCTTCTGCATGTTATAATATTGAGATCTAATACCAATGTCGCTTGACGTCTATTCACCGTTGAAAACCAGGAATAAACTAGCCTTTTCGATTCTCTTTATTAGGGTTTTGCCATCGGTTGCAAAATCGCTTTGGGTCTGTTTTGTGTTTTGAATCCTTAATATCTCAGAAACTACTGCAGCTATTGACTTGAAATTTGAAATAATAATACATTTTGTGCGCCCGCACATATTTATAGAAAAATAAATGAAAATAAATGAAAAATCAAAATGAAGATTTTCCATACAAATTTTGAAATCGAAATTTTAAGACGACACATTGACGATTTTGGGGTCAGGGAAATCTACTTTTTTCAGCAATAACAAAACATTGGGAATTCATATTTTATGTCCTGAATTTGTCATGTTTTTACTTCAAATTGGTAATTGGTTTTCACGATTGGATAAGTATTACAGCAGAAAAAAAATCCCAAAAACTGCTCCATAAAAACATAGATTCTCACTTTACAGGTGAACGGAACCGATTTATGCCTCTAAATTTTCTGCACAGATTAGTCTATACCCCCTTTACAAAATGGTAATTGGATTTTACATAATTATCAATAGTTTTTATTTTAAACGAGAATTCCCGTTCTGGCGCTTACGACTTTTACTTTCAAGCTAGCTCTGGCGTCACTTTGTATGCAGACGGCCCCCCTTCAGTCCGCTTCGGACCATTATCAGCGTCGGACCTGTGTCAATCGATTTTCCGCGCACTAGTATATAATATCGTCAATATTATCCTCTGAGTAAAGTGTTTAAAATGGGGAAAATTTCTAAAATGAAGATGAAATCTTTGTATATTGAAAAATGTAAAGAAATGGTCAAGAAAAGGTAAGTAAATGTCATACCTATTATATTTTTCACTCGCACTAGGTTTATCAATTATTGTTTTATTTATAAGTTATTATAAATAACTTTAAATAATGATGCCATCTATGGCGCTCATTAGGGGAGGCCTATGTCCAGCAGTGGACTATTATAGGCTGGTGATGATGATGATGATGATGATAAATAACTTATAGTTTATTTAGTATTTATTCCTACGCGGTTACCTACAAAATAAAAATCTAACATGAACATTCTAGGAAACAATTGTCCGAACAAAGAAAAAACATGGAGTCGTCTCTGGGTTTAGGCGAAACTGAAACGATGACAAAAGATTCTTTAGAAGGGTAAATATGTATTATTTAGCACACCGAGACTTCATAATAATAATTCGTGTGTGAATGTGACTAGAATTTTAT
This sequence comes from Eupithecia pulchellata, assembly GCA_963931895.1. Taxonomy (NCBI): domain Eukaryota; kingdom Metazoa; phylum Arthropoda; class Insecta; order Lepidoptera; family Geometridae; genus Eupithecia; species Eupithecia pulchellata. Next base: position 7,474,366 of record OZ007520.1, on the reverse strand, counting down.
TTTTAGTCCGGTCAAATTAGACCAAAAAATAAGAGTAAAGTTACCTAAATTCCCACCAAGCTGAAAATCGGTAAGATTGTTTGAAATATCATTAAAAACAAAATTTGAAAGTTCCCCATTTTTCCCCTGTAAGGAAATTTTTTTATTCAATGTCAAAGGAAAAAAAAATGAGTTTTTCGCGATTTTCAGCAAAACGGTAAGTTTTATCATAAAAATATCTCAGACAAAAATTGTAGATCACAAAATTATCTACAAAAAATTAATTAATACTTTTTTTTCTACGAGCCACCGTTTTTGAGATATAACGATTCAAAAAGTTGTAAAAGTTGTAATCGTCATAATCATTCGAATGTCTAAATTGACCGGACTATTTGCAGAAGACAAGAAATGTCATCGTCTTATGCAGAACTAGAAACTGTGACGCTCACGTAAGTTTTTTTTTGTTTGTTTAAAAAAGCGACTTTTTGTTTTTTTTTTATCTTTTATGATGGCTCAATGCTGGGCAAATCCATCACAGTCTTTGGCGAAGTTTACTAATAATAGTATTGTTTAGGACGGCTCCAAGGGATCAGAATACACTTTCATGTTATTTTGAACAAATTACTCCTAAAACAATAGAAAGTTTGTATATTATTACGATATTTTATTACATGACCTGGAATGCTAATAATTTATTCATAACATATTATAATTATTGTCTTAATTATGTTTCAGACTGAGACGCAATTAGATCAGCAGAACAAAATGCATTTTTATAAAAAAAATTCAAAAATTCAGAAGTAGTGATTAACAAAAATCGGTTTGTTATTTTCAGGTGCAAGATCAATTGCATATCTGCAAAAATAATCAATGTTTGCTTGGAATTTGGTATGGCGACAATTAAATAAAAAGAGAAATCATTGAAAAAGATGACATGTACTGGGCAGACGTGATGGAACCAAAATTGCTAAAATTCTATTACGATTGTCTCCTTCCTGAGGTAGTCGATCCCAGACATAAATATAAGGAATAAGCCAATTCGTGATCCGGAGTACGTGCACAGTACACATATGGTCCAGTATCGAAACTAAGCCTAGTTGATGAAATAAATACCTACGCTCCATTATAGCACTAGGGTTGTAACTTTACGGCGCGCGCAGACACTGCAGCGCAGGTGGCGCGTGGGCAACGCTCATGAGCGGCTGCAAACCGTACCGTGTTTCAATCCGAAAATGCATGTGATTTCTACCTAGCAATTAAAAAAAACATTTCTTAATATGTCAATCTTAATTATTACAAATGATTCTCATAAAAGTACTTGCGTCTACTACGATACGTCGGAATTCTTTATAGGAATTTTTGTATAAAATATTCTCATTCTAGCTATAGGTACAACCTGAAAGACGGCGGTTCAACCGCCGTCATTCTGGATTTTCAAATAAATTCAAGAATTAATTATGATCAATTACACGGACTCATTGTTCGATAACAATAATAATAATAGTACATTTTTTTTTATAATAATCAGCAGGAAGTTTAAAATACGAAAGCTCCGGTTTCGATGAAATTGTGTTCACACAGCTGTATACAACTCAATATTATCGAGCATTTTTCAAAAAACTAAATTACGCTTACGCATGACCGCTCGTCGCGACGCGACAACCGCTACTGACAGCACCGCGAAAACCCCTTAGAGCTCTCGTAGATGCGCATCTACGAGATGCTTGTGTGAGTGAGCCGTTTCGAGCACACTGTGGTACGTGGTTGCACATAGCAAGGAAAATTGTGTGTCAAATATAATTAATATTTCAGAAGAACCAAAAGACAAAATTCTGATACTGTTGCTGACACTGAAAACTGCTGAAGTTGACGATTTTGCTGACGCAGACGATCGATATTGCTATTGTAGATAGTTCAGATTATGTTATGGCTTTTTCAGAATATTGACTGCAAAATACCCACTATGTCCTCAATAATTGGATAACATATTGAATACTTAAATTATAATCAGTGTCGAAATTTAAATGATAATTATATTAGCAACGAAATTTATTAAACACATGACACCTACTTCTTACTTTTGGTTTTACTTATATTATGTCAGAACAGAATATACCAAAGTCGAATAAGAGTGGAAGCAGTGAATAAAATCAGGCGTTTGTATGTAGGTATATAAGTTTGTATGTAGTAGGTATGTTCACTTTATATGTTCATCACACAATGTTTGACCTGATGCGAAAGACGCAAAAGTTGAAACCGCGACACAGGCGTCGTCAAATAATGTTTTTTATCGATATAGAACCTCCAAAAAATATCAGCTCCCCTATAAAAGTATAAAATATTTAAATGGATATAAAATATAAATAAAGGTAAGACGACTCCATGACGTCTATGTCCCAGCGCCCGATACCAAGCCGCGTCACATGGGGGCGTGGTTCCCGATTTCAAATAATTGTTTATCAATGCGTCACCTTAAATGGAACGTACAAATTCGAAAGTGGTATCAAATGAAAGGTACTCATTTGTAGATTTCAAAATAGTTTTTGAAATTTCGGTAGATTTCATACTTTTTAAAATATTTTGAAAATGGTCAAAAAAATGACCGTTCCCCCCCCCCCCCCCCCCCTATCTCCGAAGATTGCAGAGCGATCGACGTGATATGTACCAAGTGTTTGTAGGTATTGATCTATATTTTATAGGAAAAATATAGAGAAGTCTGAAAAAATAATACTTTTTGAAATATGGTCAAAAAAGGGCGGGAAAAATTTCTAAAGGGGTGACTACCCCCCCGAGTTGGGTATCAAATGAAAGGTATCAGTTTGTACATTTTAATGCAGTTTTTGAAATTTCGATAGATTTTATACTTTTCGAAATATTTTGAAAAAGGTCGAAAATTTGACCGTTCCCCCCCTCTATCTCCGAAGATAGCAGAGTGATCTATATAAAATGTACTAAGCGTTTATAGACATAGGTCTATATTTTACAGGAAAAATATAGAGAAGTCTGTAAAAACAATACTTTTCGAAATATGGTCAAAATCATACAATGGGGGCTATTTCATTGAGAGCAATATCAAATCAAAGGTATGGATTTCGACAATTCAAAACAGGTTTTAAAAATCATCTAAGTTTCATACTTAGTGAAATACGTAGAAAAAAGTCGAAAAAATAATTGTAGGTACCAACCCACTTACCTACCCACTAATCTCTGTAGTAACTGTAATAGTAGGGTTCCACAGCGCCACGAAACCGTTGTTCTCAAAATTTTTAAGTCCATACCCAATGTATTCCACTGCGCTCGAAGAATATTTAGATAATAAGATTATTGAATTCATGAATTCCACCGTGCTCCAAAAAAATATGAGAAGAGTAATGTATCCTGGATAATCCACACAACATCATTTAGCGACAAGCTAAGCAAGCTTGTGTAATTCGTACTACTACGATATCTGTTATACTTAATAAAGTATATATAAGTATCACATTAGATGATTTATTTTTGTGTACGTAGAAAAGGACTAGAACACTCGAACAAATAATCTGCAGATCTTACAAATATTAGTCCCGAGGCGGGAATCAAACCGCAACCTCCTGCGTTGTAAGCCCACCGCGCTAACAGGTCGTCAATATACGTACCTACCTAAACGACAAAAGTTCAAAACCCTCGGCGCGCGAGTTACACTCGCACTTGTCGTACTTGTTTTTTTAATGTACATACTTAGGTATTTAGCTTTAGGAAATGGTGGCTTTGACCAAAATCACCTACGATCGTCAACCTATATTAGTCCACTGCTGGACATGCCCTTATGAGCGCCATAGGTGGCTTTTATAATTTTTCAAAAGTACCTAAGACTTGATAACTATTGTACATTAGGATGAAGTTTGTTTTTTTCATTTATTATTGCGTCTTATTAACGGCAAAAGCCGTATGATAGAGCAAATTTTGTAGTATAAAAAAAATATTGGTCGAATATTTGCATCCCAATATTTTATTAAAAACCAAGCCTACCCTATTTTACCTGTCGTTTTTGTTAACATTACATTATATCTTGTAGATCGATATTCTTAGTACCAATTACTAGTAGTACCTACCTATCTGTTACATATACAGGAAAACCTTAATGTATGTTTCAAATTACGGCCGCCTCATGAACATAAACAACTATTTTCCTCAACATCTGGCATGAGCCAGTTGGGTGCATCCTCTAAGCTTCTTATAGGTACTTTGTTTTCAAACCAACTAGCATCTGTTCGATATTTTAAAACGTATTTACTTTTAAATCTTTATTAACGCCATCGATGATACGTGGATCCTGTAGGTTCGAAATCGGAACGCATGATGGGGTAAAAGGGTTCTAGGTCACGCAAAATAATAAAAACAATAACTCAACTTAATACAACTACTACAAAATATTATAAACACGCACGCCAAAGCATTTAATTAATCGAAGTTGGTGAACTTTTTGGAGAAGATCTCAGCTAATAAGATAGTGAAAATGTATTTCGGTGGTTTGTCATTTACAAATTTTCAAATCGATGCTTAGTAGCAGAAGTACTAAATGAGCAAGTGAGAAAAATTCAATTTCCTTTCATCAGATAACATTGTTTTCACTTCTTCATGACAAATCTGGGTACTAAACGAAAGGAGCTGATATTTTGCATAGGTGTACCTAGTTCTAAACCTGAAAATGGCTAAGGCAAATAGAAACAATTTTGTAGATGCCATGACCCTGAAAGAGACATGGGATAGACATGTTGGGCTGTATCGCACTTTTTTTGAGGGCACGGAATGCAACTGTGTTGAATTTACTGCGATTGACAGCAACCTGAGTGCCACGTGGAGATGGCAGGCCAATAAACTTTTACTTATAAGCAGGTTAAGTGTCAGCGAGGCTTTTGTAAAGCATTTTATCACTGACTAGTGCTCACAAACAATTTACTACGATATAGCCAAGTAGTTTTGTTTTAAGGCTATCAGAAGGCCTGGTATTTTAACGCATACTAGTTCGGTAATAATTTCTTTTTCTATACTAATATTATAAAGAGGAAAGATTTGATTGTTTGTTTGTTTGAATTGAATAGGCTCCGAAACTACTGGACCAATTTGAAAAATTCTTCCACCATAAGAATCCTAAAATTTCCGTGATGAACATAGGCTATAAAGTATTTTCAAAAAAGTTAGAGATCCGTATAAAAACTTCAATAGTAAAACCATAGCGATATACATCAACTTCTTTTTTTTTCTTTTTTTGCGCTGCTCGCTTTTGCTGTGACTCAACTTCAACTTCTTTTATTATGGCACCGCTTTTGCTACGACGACTCCGCCAGTCTCAGTTATGGATTGTCATAGACATCACGATTCGTTACTGCGGTGCGAGCGGAAACTCAATGTCAAAAAATATAAAAACTTCAAGATTGGAACCATGCGATGTAGGCTCAGAAAAACGATCGATGTAGGCGATATAGCAGTGCGAAAGAAAAGTCAATGCCAAAAAATAAAGTTCTCCCTGTTTTTCTTTATATAAGTAAAGGAGGTAAAGGTACAATTTTAAAAAGGAAAGGATTTATTGTTTGTTTGTGGTCTGAATTGAATAGGTTCCGAAACTACTAGACCTTTTTGGTAAAAAAATCATCATTAGACTGATAATCATAGGCTATAGAATATTTTTAAAGTTAGTGATCCCTATGAAAACTTCAATAATAAAGTACCTTATCTAAGGTGTGTGTGTGTGTAAGAACTTAAAATTCTTTAAAATACCCGTGCGATGCCGGGGCGGGCTGATAGTCTTCAATAAATTTTATATTGCTGCTACGCTAAACGAGACCGCTAGCTTACGAGCGACGATTGGTTAGGTAATTAATTCCTAGATAATGCCAAGATTGCCGAGGAAATGATTGCATAAGTTGGTACCTACGCAAATCTTATTAAACTTGAAAAGTTTTGTATTTTGTTTAACTAGAGAGATCTCTTAGTTATCAGCACAGGATATTATGGAATTTAAAATAACTACGCAACAACTTTGAAGCTGAAAGAGCCTTAGCAGGCATTCCTTTTTGTATGCGACGAGAGAGAAATCTCATAATGAACTTCGTCCCAAGCCCCACCTAAGTGTGTGAGGCGATGCGGGTTATCGTTTAATGGCATATGCGTTACAACTTGTAAACTTAAAGTTCAGAGATCGATGAGCCATTCGCAAGAAGTTCAATTAAAATGTCTAGAAATGTTCAATCTTCAAAAGTAATTAACCATCAGGGTACTATGAAGTTTCATAAGGATAACATATACCTTTTTAAAATTTTATTTTGTTTTAAGCATATCTTATATCAATATTTTTTTCATTTTAATTATAACACCTATGTAGCCATGATTTTCTTTGTAGAAAAACTGGGACTCTTCCGTAAACGAGTTTCGTATTCCACGCACGTATACGACATTATTCCCGGGAAATGGCTGTATATTTCGGAATAACAAATTTTACTCAATCTTAACAGTGCGAGGCACAGTGATGAGCACTCAGGCAGTGCCGGCGCCACTCCTTAGATGTAATGTGCATATAAATTCAATGAAACTAAATAAGTAAATAAATAAAATAAAATTTATTTCTGTAACTGGTTTACAATAAGTGAGTCCTTAATTAAGAACCTCATTTAAATAAAAAATACTTGTTAAAGGATCTCGCTCTTTTATATCAAACGTTACAGATAGTTACAGAAACTGGGAATAAGCTTTGAGTTTCAATCGTGTCCCATTTTATTTTTTACCGTACAAATGTGTTTAGCTGCGGTATATACTTTGACCGTTCATGCTAAAAAAAGAAACAATAGAACTTTTTTTCCAAGAATTCACCCAGATTTGTATACATCAGCTTATGTATACTGTTCTCATAGCTTACTTCTGATATAAAAAAATATTTCATAGAAATAGTGTGATAAATATGGATACAAGTTTCCACTTGTGTCTAGGAGCGTAATGCAGCACCAATGAGTGAATAACGAGTTTGCGAGCAAGCCAGACGATATTAATTATGGATAACATGAGTAATATTTTCCTATTTCACCTTATGAGAGAAAAAGTCAATGGTGTTATCGCATGGTAGAACTAATGCTGTATCCTAGAAAGATTTTTATAGTTGCATTTGCCTACTGCATCACAAACAAAAGATCTACACGTAAAGAAAATAATGACAATACTCTTTTCTTCAGACAATATTAAATAAATGCAATGATTGTATACCCATTATCAATGTTAAAAATGGACAAAACGCTATTTAATTAACGGACGTATATTTAATAGCACAAGTTCAGTTGACAGTAGTGTACGTACTGTTTGCTTGGTTGAATACTAAACAATTTCGTTCGTACTAATTTGTAAATGGAGTTTCATTCAAAGATAATAAAGTGTACTCGTGTTCATTCCTCAATTTAATTTCCGCTAAGCGACTATTCGGCACGAGTTAATTTTGAAACGCTCTGAACAACGAAAACCAAACCATTTAATAATCACACGAAGAACTTATACCTATCACGAAGTAAATATTATTAAGTTCTTTAAATATATGAGATTGTACTGAAAATTGTGCAACGCTGATCGTAAGAGTAGCGTGAAATTTACACGATTTGCTAGAAGTTTGAGTTGAAATTTTCACGGCTTCGGCACACATCACGTTTCGTTATTTAATGGAACTTACTCTTCCGACCAAAATCTGGCTATGCTGTTCAGATAGTATATCGATGTTAAAAGCTATGGTTATCACCGATTGATTAGATCGCTATTTGTTAAACATATGTAATGTGATGAATTAAGTAATGCTAACAATTATCGGGATCCAGATACCAGCCAGGGATTGAACAAGTATACGTGGAGTTGGCTGAATTTCGCAGAAACTCTAACAAAACGATGAATTTCCATGACATAAACGGACGGTAAAATAAAAGAGTACGGGTAAAACGGGGTGGATATAATTCAAGGGGTGAATGGGAATGAAACTAAAAAAGTTATATTCTGGCAATTATTAACAAGCATTTTGAAATAAAAACGCTAAATTGTACATATTTGGAAATATCAGTATTTTAAATAAAAAAACACATTGAAATTGAGTCGTCGTGAGACGGCAATTTGTGCCCCCAGAACATTATATATATCTACATAAATATCTTTAATAAACGCTAAAATTCAAAATTTTTTGTGTATTTGGCAGTTTTTCGCGATTCATTTTAATGTTAAGTAAAATTTTGTTGTATTATTAAATATATGGCTAAAATTGTAAACCAAGTAAATTTTATTCAAACTTTGGGGTTAATAGAAATGCCAAAGAGGCGAATAGATACGTAGTATGGGATCAATAGATATGAAATACGGGGCTAATAGAAGCGGAAAAGGTTTCAATTGAAATGAGAAGGGGGTGAATAAAAAATTATGTGCTAGGGCTACCACCAAAATATTATTTACCTACATAATTTTTCATATAATTTATCTGTGTGTCTGTCCGTGGCCTCCTAAACGAATGGACCTCTATTGATGCGGTTTTATCTATTCTCCCCATATTATGTCGCTTCTAATGACCCCAATTACGGGTAAATAGAAATCTAATATATTTTTTCGTTTAATGATGAAATCAAAGCAATATCTACGAGTATATAGTTCATGATAGGATAGTATTAATTGAACTCCGAGACATAATAAAAAGTACTATTATAGTACCCAATCATACAAAAATCAATGAAGAATTAAAATAAACTTCAAAAACGTCGTGGATAGACATATCCACGACGTTTACGGTACGTAGTTACCTCACACACTCGTACTTCACGTTGTCCTTCTCTCCGACAGTTAATTACCAACCACGATAGCGTCGGTTTTACAGACTTTCGAAACAACAGTTATTTCTATTTTCAGGAACTTTCAACGACTTTAGCTGGTCAGGATCTAAATAAACACCTGAAAATTACCTACCGAAGTGTAGATGAAGTGCGGCTAATCTATGTGGACCCGTGTATAACTACGGCATACATTTAAATGAAGACTCACCTGTATCGGCTTCATCGGAGGGGGTAGCTCTAGCTCCGCCTCATCTACTTCTGTTTCGTCGACTGTGTGGGATCCCTCGCCATTGTTATCAGCTGATGTATACGGAAGCTACAAAAAACATGAAGTAAATAAATAATAATGCTAGCCAATACACTCATCATCATCTAGCCCCGAGTTAAGAAGAGCTTGTGTTATTGCTACTAAACGACGGATATACTTACTACTTAATATAGTATTACATTACAATTTATTACATTGATAGATATTTTTACTATAAATAGAAAAAACAAGAACACCCGAATAAAAACACCCGAAAAATATCTGCAGATCGATGAAACATTTTCCCAAGAAAGGATTGAATTCCCGTCAAGTAAAAGACAAACGGGAAATCATGTAAAAGACCGGGCCAAAACCCCAAATTTACACAAATTAGCACAAAAGGTAAAATTCGAACCTTATACAATCAAGGTATAGTATTATTTATTATAGAAAACAACAAAATATGGCAATATTATTGTAATAGCACAAAAAAACATTGACATAAGAAGCTTTATTTGTACTGTGCTGACATTATTACATACATTAATGAAATAACTATTACCCATGTTATTCTATCATTCAATTGCAATATACAGATACGTTTTAATTATAACTGTTTACGGTTGAATAATTACCGCAGTCGGACGGGCTCCACTAAAATATGGACATTAAACAATAATATTAGTTTGAAGAGTCGCGAAATAGCGGCCATTATTAGTGCGAATGAAACGTATCAGCCCCTTTGCCTCACCTAGCCTACGGCTCTATAGATGTATATAGTGGTCGGCTCACTCGCCAGACAGAATAATTATTTATTGATGCTGTTAGTTGCACCGGTCAGGTATCGAGCTTTCACCGTCAAGCCCCAGGATATTAAATGTTTTCACAATAATAAAAATAAGTGGTTTCTTATTTTTCCGCTGCAAGTCGACGTGTGTGTGAGAACAAACCGCGACCACGTTTTAGGATATACGTTGGGTGTGTTGTTGTATATATGTAGCTTTACATTGCGATGAAACTACACGCTGTACTACATTTTTTTTTTTTTTTTTTTTTGCGTTGCAGGTAATCTACATTTTTTTAGGCATTATTATCTGTTGCCATTTATTGTTGTGGTCTCATTTACTCATGTGAAATCAGTTAAAGGTCATTCTGATAAGCAACTGTGCCACACCGGTAGAGGTCAGTAATACGAGAACATATCTTTAATACCATCAGCATTTCTACTATGGGCTCTGACAGGCTATGAACAAATTAGCGGTGGATCGATCGCCCACCGACGGGACAATGCATACGGAACCGCTACCTAGATTACATACGGACAGCTTGCTCAGTTACTAATTAAAAATCCGTCGTAGGTACTCCTCCAACATAGGGGAGTATAACGAGATTTATTGATTGACTGGCGGCTCCATCATAGAGTAAAAAAGAAAACAAAACTCTTAAAGTGAATAGCGTAGGAGAAATGATGTTATTAGAAAACCCACCGATTATTACCTTCTTAAAAAACAAAATATTAATGTAATGAAAAGAAGTATAGATAAAGAGAAAACGACTCGCCGCGGGAATCGAACCCGCAACTTTCTGCCTCTCACGCTGATCGAGACGTATCGGGTGATAATAACTCACATGAGTCATACCAATTTTAATAACTGCTAGAAACTTAAAAAGCATTACTTCATTTATTTTATTACGTAAACATGGCCTAAATATAGTTCGAATTTGAAATACAACGTCGTAAAACATACCTTTAGCTTCCTATCGGAAGTTGTCTTTTTGAACGGCACGGTTTTCTCCGCATTGGCGGGAGACTGCGACCCGCTCGAGCTCTTGTCGTTCTTCGCCTGGTTAGGCTTGCCACGGAGACCGAGCCAACGCCTCCTTGCAAAAATACAAACATCACTGTTTACACGGATCTCATTTCTCTACATCTAACCGGCTAGAGCCACCGCCATCGAGTACGTATGCAGGCCACCGCTGACCACCCCTGGTGGAATTCATATCTAAAATGCATTGACAATTTAATATCCCAGATACCTTTCACTCCGGAACCTGCGTAATGCCTTTACCAAGTCGTTTGACTAAAGGCGGGTGCTTCGTCTCGAGTTCTGGCTAGCAATATAAAATATACCGACAAATGAATACAGACAAATGACCTTTTTGCAGACAAAAACTAATAATTTACTTATTTTAGAGTAGTATCGAGAAGTGTAGTGTGTTTTATACAAACATTTTTATTTATATTTCCAAAAATATGTAGGTACATCATGATTACTACATAGCGCATTTGCATGGCAAAGTTACCTGATGCTGTAATAGAGGACCAAAAAAACCCTGCGTAGCTCCTCAAAATAAAAGATTTTAAACAATTCCATAACTGAGTTAGTAACACCCTTTAACTTTACTTTGCCGGTTATCTATCACAGGGAAGTCGCATATTTAACTTACGCTTGCGTCAGATAACAAACTAAGGCTACGTGTAGGTAAGTATTTAACTAAATTAATTAATGACGTAATAAAGAATAAACTAAAATTTGCTTAATCACCCCAACGTCTACAACGCTTTGTCAAACTTAAACGAAGAAACGACAAATTTAAATGTTGTAAAATAACTTTAAGTACAGTATAAAATCATCGATGAGAGTCCCGACTATATACTATAAGATGTTATTCCTAAATTCATGTCGATAGAATATTTATTTCCAACCGTGATCCAACTCTGACCGCATATGGGGGCGATTGGATCAGAGCCGAGTTAACCGTCATCGTATTAGCGACGGGGTGACGATTGAAACGGAGCGACAAATATAATGTTTTAACCGTCACCAGTGTGATATGCGTTTCAAGAAACAAGAGCCTGCTAGTGGTTACTCAAGTAGCTCTAACAACAACTGAAAAAGTTCATGATACTAGTTCTTAAATAAATAAAATTTAATACTATCATTTAGTATTTTATATTGCCTCGCATTGTAATAAGAGAGGTTAACCACAAAGCCTGTATAGATATCATTTGTCACCTCGTTGTAATACTTATATTCTGTTTAACATGATAATGATTGAATTTGAGGTTAATAGTAATATTTTTATTACCGTATCCATAACAGCGCAGATCTCTAGTAATTTAAGAGTTTTGCAAGATTTCTTTCAAATATAAGACAGAAGGTATTATTTGTACTTCTTCAATAAATAAATTAGGTTTTATAAACAGCGTAAAAGTGGCCCGGCAAAGCCCATTGTCAGACTAAATTGACTGCCGTTCCGAAGCACTATGAAAAAGGTACATAAAATTGATTGGCTATCAATTAAATACTGGTTATCAACCGCTGTAAACTTAATACATATCGGGAATACGTCCTGCCCGAACAACAAGAAATATTCAAATTAAAGTGCACAATTTTTTTACAAATAGGGGAGTATGAATTCATTTGCTTATAGATTTAAGATATACACAAACAAAAACTCCGTAGCGCAATGCGGTGGAAACAAATAAAGCGCCAAAATAACACCGACTCGTCCAACCTCTTAATTCACTTACTTCAAGAACACTACCCGACTCCACATTATGGTGTTTTGCGACACATCACCATCGCTTCGGGCACATTTCCGCGCACTGGCCCCTCCATGCAAATATACAAACAACAATGCTATCTTACAGTCGAAGGAACCGATATCTGTTCAACGAGTGCTATCGATAGATTACAAGCGATACTATCGAGTAGTGAGCTCGATCAACGACTAGGCGGCGGCGCAGCCCCGTGCGGCTTCTGCGGCCGCAATAACGTATCAATTACCAATCACATCCCACTATCATACACCTTCCAAACGCATTCATTATACAGAACGGTTTAGTATTGATTTTTAAAATGAGTAAATGTCGATGCATGCATTTCAACAAATAATTTATTTATTAGGACTACCAACGACGTAACATAAAAAATCGTTAAATAACACACAAATAATATTTAAATAATTAACAAGAACAGGGTCCCAAGGCGTTCTATGGCGTCAACTGTAATTCCAAACAAGAAAGAACCTTTTTAGTGTCGAGCATAGAGGTTGCTGTCAAAGCACAGGCTGATGCGAATCATAGAGTTTCAAGACCATACTGCAACTGTAAAAGTGGTTGGATAGTACTGTGGTACGTCGATCGATGTGTCTAGTGTGAGCTATGAGACACGTTGGTAGGAAATTGAGTATTCCGGATGCCGTATGAGCATGAGGTGACTAACGGAGAGGAGACTATTTAGCTCAGAGTTTACATCCTGAGATGTTGACAGCGCAATAAAGGCAGTTTCAATATGCTTAGTTTACAAACGGATATTCGAACCAAAAAAGATCTATATATACTTATTCAGAAGAACGGAGATTCAAATCAATCAAAATCAAAGTCAAAGTGCTTTATTTCCTTTAGACCTTACAGGACTCTTGGATCCCATTTGTATCGTAGAGTAGGGACTGATTAGAAATGATACACCGCTCTGTGGATGTTATGCCAAACTATTGCTGTCTTCAGTTTGTAAACCGGATACCATTACCGCAGCGGCTAAATAACAGCTCTGTTACCGCAAATAACCGACTGACATATATTTTCAACGATCACAGTTACACCTACCTACCACCACTAGGTACTTTATAAAACGGAATGCCTAGTACCAACACAACAAACATATTCACACTGTTGCCGGAGGTTGAAACAAAATACCCTTTTTGTTTCAACCTCCTGTAATTACATTACAGAAAACGAAACCTTATTGCGCAACAGCAGTGCTCGTAATCCTTTCGTGACAAATTAGAATCCAGTATCATGGCGACGACGACGGCGATCTGAGGCAGCGCTGCGGCACGACTGAGCCACCCACTACCACTAGTCCGAGTGAGTAACAAACACCAATAAAGATAAGATGACTGACTTATGAGAAATACGTTCACAATTCCTACATACGTTCCTACAGATAGCGAGCCCGGCAAAGGAAATCCTCATCAAGAGATATTGTTTTGACTGCACCTGTTATCGGGGTCACGTGACCGGCTTGCGTCACCTGACAATTGGCAGATTATGGCTATCAAGACTCACTATACAAACACGCCTTACGCCTGTCTATTGCAGTGGATGGAGGTCTCCCGTCTGAGAAAATAGACGCGACTCCTCTTCGTTCACCAAATTGTTCGCTTTTATTTTCAAAGCTTAGCGCAAATAATATGCACAAGGTGAATATACCAACGAAAAAGCATGTCAAGCCGTAGTGGATACCTAACAACCTACCTACAGATACTAAAATATAGAAATCTGGTTGTTTCCAATCGGTTGGCGCACCAAATATTTGCTGCATGAAATTATATAAAAAACCGCGTCGACGTTCGGCACGAAGCGTCGTCGCCGCAGTGACCAACGACGTGGCCAGTCAGAGGTTACTCGCGGAGCTGCCGATTACAATTTAAAAGTAAGTTGAGCGTAACCAGAATCAAAATACCACTAGTTTGTCGGATCATGATAAGTTCACGCTCCAAAACTAGTCAAATATTTATTCAGTAGATGACACGTGCTTTATGTTGGTTTTCGGTACATAGGTAACACATACTACGGTATGATACCTTTATAAATATTCCAATCAAGACAGCATTCATCGTGTCGTAGGCACTGGATCACACAGGGGTGGGTGTAGGTACAGTGTAGAGGGGCCTGAAAGTCAGATCAACTCACCCGCTAAAGCCGCGCCGTTGCTTGCCGGGACTGGCCACGCTCACGATGCCGCTACCGCTGGCGCCACCGCCCTCCGAGTTGGACGTCTCTGCAACAACATTATTTTATGACTAAGGAGATTCTTATCTATAACGGATAAGATAAGAGATTCTTATATATCTTATACTAGCGGTCCGCTCCGGCTACGCGCGGGTATTTAACAAAAATAGTTTTTTTCGTACGGAACCCTAAGTTTTTGAAAATATTCTATAGCCTATGTTCATCACGGAAAATTTAGGATTCTAATGGTGAAAGGATTTTTCAAATCAGTCCAGTAGTTTCGAAGCTATAGATATATTAGTCAGATTAGCATAAACACCGGCATCCTATATTCTCCGTTCACCTTGGTCCTGGAAGAAATAGCTATAATATTATTAAGATTTAAGACCTACGGCACCGTACCGTACAATATTCAGGTACGTAGTTAACCCGTAAATGAGTTCGAAATCTTTTTTAAAGGCAGAATCGATGCAATGTCTGTCGGCCGACCAATTATTTGGTAAGGCCGCAGATTTTGCCACTTTTAAAAAAAGAAAATTGTCTCCTAGGTTCATCATAAAATAAAACAGAAAATAACAGTTAAACTGTAACACTGATCTCATAATAACTTCTTTCAGTTATCTTTTATCTAATTTAGGATATTTTAAACAGATTATGGTGAACTATCATGTTAAAACCCCAATCTGAATATTTAAGGGTCCTAATTTTAGATAAAAAAGTGATGTCTTTGATGGTAGACTACTTACTTGTCGCTTTTTTTTTACCTTTATTTAAAGAGTCTACTGAGCAGTTTTCATTTATTCTAATTGTCTGATTGTTGAGATACAAGAACATGGTTTTAAACTATTGAAAACATGCATTAATCAATGATTTATAAACATTTAAACATTTGTCTCCTTTATTTCACTTCTACGTTATTGTTTTCTTCGTTACCGGTATTTCGAGACACAAGCATATAAATGTAATTTTTAGTAAAAATTGGGAATGATTATGGCAACACCAAGTATCCAGGCCAAGAAAAAAATAAAAAAACGCCATCTTATTCGTGACAACATTGCGACAAGTGGATGATCTGTGTTTCGTCAGCAAAAATCAAAATTGTTTTTTGGTGGAATTAAAGGTAAATATCGACTTTTTAACTATTTTTTTATGTAAAACTATGTGTCGAAATGGATAATGTAGACGATAGTTTATAGATTTATTCCAAATTTGACTTAATTTAGAAATTATAACCTATTAAACTCTTGAAAATGAAGCTTCTACGTTACTTAACCGTTACTTCTATGTTACTGGTAACAAATATTCTACGTTACGTAACGTAGAAGCATTGTAAAGACTAGTGCATACTGTTAATTTCGCTAGTTATTATAAAATCGTCGGAATAAAAAAATGCTACAGTGAGATCTTTTCAAAATGACATTTGTAGATGAGAAAAATGATTTTCTATATTACCGATAGTTGGCGTACAAGAAAAAATATCTGTCAAAGTCATTCCCAATAAAAAATAATTTTGAAATATCGAATTTTCATAACAAATATTTTTTGACAGACTAGCCATCTGTTGAAGCCATGGGAAACCTTTGGAACCAAAAAGGTCACCTTCAAAAGACTTCGTTAGCGAAAAATGTTCATATTATTAGTGTTTAGTCTGATTGATTACAATACATAAAAATGATGCAAAAATATTTTTTTAAGGATTTATAACTGTAGAATAAACTAAGTGATTCTCGTTTCTTGTTCCTGGAATTTAAAAAATAATTTGTTACCATTTAAAATAAAGATTTTATTATTACCGTACCCAGTAGTTTTTTTTTATCTTAAGCATCAGTATGACATAATCTTAACAAAGCAACACCGTTACTTTCGCGTTACTTTAGTGTTACTGTAACGTAGAATATTCTGCGTTACTATACGTTACAAAGTGGCAAAATTCACGGCCTCACCCACCTATGGTTTTCCATTCCAGAATCATTGGTGTGACCGATTTATGTTAAGCCCTTTTTGTGGTTTTAATAATACTGGCATTCTGTGCCGCCATGCCTATTCGCCTAAATAGCATGACTTAATTAACGTGATGAGTGGTGAGAGAGTCCGACAACAGATGCCTGCCTGCTGAAGTACGTTTGAAATTCTAAAATCCAACCTGTCCACAATGGAAATGAAATTCGGCTTCTATTTTCAATAATTGACACTGCGCTTATTATAGGTGTCATTATTTAAGTGTTTTTGAAATTAAAGTAGTGGACACGTAATATGAACATAGAAGAGTTTATACGAGAGACATTTTGGCAGCTGCAGCCAACATGGAACATCAATCCGGACTTTACCCTTTTTTGTGGAAAAATATCGAAATGGCAAATTAATCCCAACATCGGCGCATCATTACCAGACCCTAGGAAAGATAATTTGAAAAGATATTGGTATTCAGGTATGGATCAGCATTAATGTTTTATAGACTCGCGCTGGTGTGATGGACGTTAATGAAATACCAGCGAGACTTAAACAGCTCGATTTGCTGTTAAAGTCGGGATTAATTTGCGATTTCGTTATTTTTACAGATTAACGCCCATTAAAATGATCTACGATAAGAATCATGCCAATTGAAACCTGAAAAACGTATACCTGAATCTTCGTAAATAATATACCATAAACTACTTCATAAACAGTTTTTAAACGTTTTGTAAAAGATTACGAACGCAGAATTCAGGCGTTCTTAAATAAGTAATATTATTTTATTGATTCGAATATATTCAACCCTAATCATTTGTTTTGGTATTCAAGACTTCGGAGCTGAAGTCCCCAGTAAAGCAGTTTTTTGTTGTTTTAAATTTTATGGTTGATAAAAGTCCGAAAATGTCGCGTCACTCTGGCGCACAGATCTCGTTTTTTGTTAGTTTTGGATTTCGTTTATTAGTAATTATATATACAAAGAAATAAATTAAAAACTTTATGGGGCACCACTTTAAGCGTCTGTCAGTAGAACCTGCGTGCCCTAGAGCAATTCCATTAGCGAGTGCGCCAATGTAGTACGGCACACACGTATCGGATGGCAAACATCACAACCGCGTATTACCATATTTAACCCAATTTGGTAATTTTATCGAGTCAATACGTTTACATAACTATGTTTAACAAGTTCAACATTGTTGCTTCGGAGATTTAATACATTTTATCTATGTACTAATAATAAAGAAAAAATATTTGATTGAACTGAATAGGCTCCGTACAACAGGACTGTATGAAAATTCTTTCACCATTTAAATCCTACATTAACTAGAATATTTTTAAAAAAGTAAGGGTACACGTTGACTTACAGCAAACTGTAAGTCAACGTGTACAAAAATTTATAAACTTTGAAATTTTTACATACCCGAGCGAAACCGGGGCGGACTGCTAGTTTTATCGATAGGTTTATGTCATGTGAATGAGTATTACGATAACTTTTAATTCTAAATAAGAACGAGATATACTGTTTAAGAATTACCTTCTTGAGATTGGTTAAGAACGAAAAAAGTATTTAATACATATTATATCAATTAATTTTATATTTATGTATTAAATACTTTTTTCGTAGTAGGTACATACTAAAATTTAACGTAGTTAGGTATCACTATAGTCCATGAAATATTAAATTAATCATCTATGGTGATGCGGAAATTGTTACAAACAAATGTGTAGATATAGCTGAGTAGAATAGGTAAGAACCATTATTTAGCTAGATAGAGAATTACTCAAAGTATTAAAGGCTACTTGGAATCGAAGATCTTAATACTTAGTAGTACACTGCTGGCATTGGTTGCGGAAAAGAGTCAAGGTTACAGTGCAGATAGCGATTAACTGAATATGAGGGTACCGTAGTTCAGAGTCAAAGCAGCATAAGCGACTTTCAAATCGCTACTCTTTTATACTCGTTACAATTTGAAACATAAAATTAAAAAAGTATCTCAAATATTTATGATAGAAATACCTGCGAGAAACTGCAAAACCTTAGAACAACACGAGCAGAGAGACATGTGGGCCACCGCTGGCTCGGATACGTCGCGAACGATGAATACTTGAGAGCGCGTCGTCGACTCGCCTCGCGGGACTAGTGATGTCTCTATCATCGTGTATACACGCGAATAATTCAGTTTTACCACATTACGTTTAAAATTCTCAACGTAGATATATTAAGACGAATATATACGGCTCTCACTGGTAGATACGGCTACTCCGAAAAGCAGATAGTACATTACATTCCCTAGAGAAAAATCTAAATTTATACGAAAGTTTTATTGAAAAGATTGAATAACTCTCACGATCGATTATGCTATTATTAATTTGAGATCCGTTTACTTTGTTGGTAAAAATAAAAGAGTGGTTCAGGCGTGGCGATGGGAGGCGGGCCTATCCCGGCGCTGCTTGGGTATATCCAAAACCAGTCTTCCGAAACATCGAGCCGGTGTTTATGTATCGATTCCCTCGACCCGAAGATGTTATACCTACTCTAGATTAGATGCAAGCAGCATGATGACTAGTGTCTCCAGTGTAAAAGCTTCGCGCAGTTTCTTCTAACCGCTTTACAGCCTATAAAATCGTCAACATTGTATGTTATATTCTCTTCCAACGTTTACATAGGTACCTAACAAAGTGTTGGGACATTAACGTAGAGTACCGTAAATGCGGTAGCGTTGAAGAAATACGATGCGTTCTGCATAATTGATATCGTACATTAATTTACTTCACAGAGTTCAATGACCTTTCATCGTATTCACATGCCTTAGATAGTACTCCCTTAGAGTAGCTGATGTGGGAGCGCACTCTCTACAAATTCACGTATGAAGAGATTGTCATTAGACGAATATATTTTCATTCTGTATTTTTCTTTATTATATTATGTATAGCAGTCATCTAGTACCCATAACACAAGCTCTACTTAACTTGGGACTAGATGATGCTGTGTGGATTGTCCAGCATTATTTATTTATTTGAATGTGAAAGGAGAGTCAATAGCTTAAAATATTCTTTTTAGGGTCTAAATTATTATTACATTACCGAAATTTTGATTCCATACTTTATGAAATAGTTTGAAGAGGTCGCCAAATTGACCCTTCCCCCGCCCTATCTGCTTTCCATCTGAAATGTACTAGGCGTTTGTATATTCAATATTCAATATTTATTTATTCAAGTAAAGGTCTTATAAACTAAACAATGTATTTTTACTACTAGTATAAATATGGTGTACTATTATATAGACCCATTTCACTTATTAGTTTCGACACTTCGCTCTAACTAAGTTCAAGACTTGTGATGTAGACGCGAAGGTTCTCTACCTCGGTAAATAGGTTTACACTATTTTACACTCACATATTATTTGAAAAATCTTTATGTAGGTACATGTTTTTTTTTTTTTTTTTGTTAATACTAAATTAAAGTTAGGCCAGAAGCAAAATACAGTGTGTAGGTGTGAGTGTATGTGTGTGTGAGTGAGTAAGAGGAGTATGTGTTAACTGAGTGTTTAACTTATTGTTTTCAACAGGCTTTCTGTTTTATCGTAGTTTAGGTTCAATAAATATGATTTTATCTTATTTTTGCATTGTCGGTAGCTTAAATCTTTTATATCTATATATTTGCTTATGTTGTTATACATGTATGGGCCTAAAAAAGGAAAATGTCTATGTGCAAGTGTCGTATTACAGTTAGCTGTTTTATATATTCGGTCTTTTCGTCGTTTGTTTTTTAATTGCGAGTTTTGGTTGGAGGTCATACTGTGTTGTTTTAGTAATATTTGCTGGATACATAGTTGTCTTACTGTAAGTAATTGAGTGTCTGCATATAGTTGTGTTGTTGGGAACCGGTATGGTTTTGAGTATGCTACCTTAAGAATCGCTCTCTGTGCTCTCTCTAGATGCAGTAAGTGAGTTTTAGCGGCGCCACCCCACGTTGTAGAGCAATATGTAATTATGGACTGACAGAGAGCGTAATAAATTTGTAAAATATGAGATTCAGTCGTGGCATGCTTAATTTTTTTGAATATTGCAATTAGTTTTCTTAATCGGGTTTTCAATAAATTTATGTGTGGTCCGTATGTCATCCTTGAGTCTATAATTATACCCAGGTATTTTATAGTGTCGCAGGATTCGAGGACTGGACAGTCTGTACAGTTTATGGCATTTGATGATAGACAGAGTGCGTTATGAGCTTTAATTTGGTAGGCTGTGTTATTGGGGTTAGGTTTGGTAGATTTATTCAAGTAGAATGCTAAGTATTTGGTTTTATCGGAGTTTAAAGTAAGTATGTTGTTATATAAGTTTCGGTTGATAGTATCAAAACCCTGTTGTGCCTGATTGTATACATTTTCCCAGTTATCCTCTTGAAACAAAAGTACTGTGTCATCCGCAAAGGAGATTATCTTACCAGAGGGTATTTCCATTTGGCAGATACTATTGATATATGCGAGGAACAGCGTTGGACCCAAGATACTTCCTTGGGGAATGCCAAAAGTGACTCTACATTTGCTAGATATGTAATTTCCAATTTTCACACTTTGGTAACGGTCTTCTAGATAGCTGTTTATTAGGTCTAGTTGTTTTCCACGTATTCCAAGAGCATTAAGCTTCCTCAAAAGTAGTGGTATCGACACCGTGTCGAACGCCTTTGCTAGATCAAGGAAGATGGCAAGACATTTTTTACGTTTATCGAGTGAGTCAATGACGAAATTATTAAGTTCCAACACAGCATCTGCAGTTGATCTACCCTTCCTAAATCCATGCTGATTGTTGGAAAGCAAATTGTATTTCTCTAAGTAATTTACTAATCGAGCATTAATGGCTTTCTCTAGAATTTTTGAGAGAGCAGGAAGTATGGATATTGGTCTATAATTGGTGGTGCTAGTTTTGTCTCCGTTCTTATAGATTGGTATTATAATTGATGTTTTAAAAACCTTCGGGAAAACTGCTGTCGAGAAACTTAGGTTACATATATAAGTGATGGGTTTTATCAGTATAGATTTATTTTCTTTGATTACACGTGATGAAATTTCATCCCACCCAACAGAACAATCGGTTTTTAATGAGTTTATTATAGAATTTACTTCCTCTTCAGTTACGTCAGTTAATCCAAACGAATTTAAAATTTCCGAGCTGCTCTTTATTTCAGCATAAATTTGATTTGAAATGATTTTCTCCGCCATTGTTTTACCTACTTTTGCAAATGTTTCATTGACAGAATTTAATGTTGTAAGTGGATCTTTATCTCTTATAAGGTCTTGTGTTAAGTTTGGCTTTGATTTAAAGTTTGTGATGTTATTAATTACTTGCCATGTCTTCTTCATATTTTTCCCAGCTCTACTAAGTTGATCCTTTTCATAAGATTGTTTAAGTTTTTTTAATAATTTGTTACAAAAATTCCGATACCTTGTATACGTAATTTTTAGATTTTCATTTTCTGGGGATTTGCGTACCTTACTATGTAGGTTATCTCTATGTTTCAAGCAACGTATGAGACCAGTTGTTATCCAGGGTTTGAGCGGTGTTTGTCTATAAGGTCGATTAATATAAGTTGTGTTTCTTTTTATTATGTTTTTTATTATATTGACAAACTCCTCTGTAGCTAAATCGCAGTTTGTGTTGCTAATTATTGTACTAAAATCCGTCGTCTGCAATTCGTTTGATATACGTGCGTAGTTTATTTTCGTGACTGTATTGGTATGATTTTGATTCATTGAGTCATTTGTGTGGTTTTTCAGGATCAATAGCACAGAGTTGTGATCAGTTACGCTATTTTCCAATACAATAGTTGTAGCAGATAGGTTTGTCTTTATGAAGCAATGATCAAGACAGTTTTCTAGTCTAGTTGGAAAAGTATGGGATGGTAGTAAGCCGTGGAAAGCCATGAGGTCAAGGTATTCAGATGTCTTTCGGTCAGGTAACGTATTTGCAATATTTATGTTAATATCTCCTACTATTATAATATTTTTATATTTAGATAATGAAGTCAATAGCGTATTTAATGAGTTGAAAAATATAATGAATAGAATATAATGAGTTAACAGGAAAAAAAATAGATAAGTCTGTAAAAAGAACACATTTTGAAAACTGGCCAAAAACTAGGTACTTTTCGAAGGGGGAAGGGCCTTTCGTTGAGTGATATATCAAATCAAAGATTGATTTCTTAATTGGCAAAAAAGCCTTTATTAACAAGGAAAATTACAATTATTTACCTAAATTAGAGCAATTTACAATTGAGCTATCTGCAGACTGTTGCAAGCAAACAAACTATAGGTAGCTCAACTGATCCATATCAATACCAGTTGGAAGTGTACCCAAGATGCTGGCTTTGTACCCAAGGTTGATAGATTTTGACATTTCAAAACCGTTTTTGAAAATTATCTATGTTTCGTACTTTTTGAAATACACTCATGGACATAATTAAAGGAACGGAACAAAAAAGAGGCAGATCGGAAGTAAAAACATTTTATTGTATGTACGTATAAAAATTATATTACACACTTAATTAATTTTAGTATTTTGAATGGAAATAAATTTTACTTTAGTAACAAAAGTAATCAACAGAAATCTCAAAAATGATGTTTTGAAGAATTAACCCTTCAATCATCAACAAACTTTCAAAATGTCATTGTGTTACGATATTACGGGGAGATTTGTCGAGTGTTTGGGCACATTGAGTATTTGGTGTTATCCCCTCTAGCTATTAAAACTGCATCCAGTCTTCTCGACATGCTTTTGATTAAGTAATCAATGAAATCTTGTGGTATTCGATTCCACTCTTCTTCCAGTGCCCTTTTGAGATCTCCTATGTTTGTTGGTGTTGGATCCCGTTGTTTTATTTGTTTTCCTAGCTTCATTTTCTACGATGTGCAACACCGTACGCGCCCCTATTATATTTTCTCCCAGTCATCATCATTCCAGTTTTGGTATGAGTGAGCAAAGTTAGCCCGAGATACTCAATGATCTGAGGTAAGTAAGGGTCTTCTAGCTGGCAAGTACGTCTTTATTCCAGCTTTTTTAACTCTTCTTCTTA
The DNA here is from genome assembly GCA_963931895.1 of Eupithecia pulchellata. Classification (NCBI taxonomy): domain Eukaryota; kingdom Metazoa; phylum Arthropoda; class Insecta; order Lepidoptera; family Geometridae; genus Eupithecia; species Eupithecia pulchellata. The sequence goes on along the minus strand of OZ007520.1, from coordinate 7,450,560 downwards.
CGGTTTTAGTGCTAACTGTAACCTGTCGAACGTCCTGGAGCATAGATCTGACCTCAGAAGAAGTCAAAGTGCGATTTCTCAGAACACTGCTCACCATAAATCGATCGTCTCTCGCAGAAGTGACTCTCTTGCGACCTTGCCCTGCGCGTCTCGTGTACTCACCAGTCTACTGATATCGTCTAACAATTCGAAAGATGACGGATTTGGAAACCCGTAATCTTTGAACCACTTCTTTATAACTGTGACCATTTTCAAATAAAGTAACAGCTTTGAAAACCTGAGCTACGCTAAGATCCGGCATTGTCCCTTCAGGTATTCATTGATGTGTAAGTAACACTATTGCAATATGATTTTGTGTTTTTTTTGTTTTTAAAGACAGAATTTTATTATTTTTAATTACGCACACGTTAGCAAAATTATTCCAATAGACTAGTGTCACTACGTTGAAAATAGCAAATAAACAAAAAAACAAACGAATACCTGAAACAAAAGACTATTGAAGTAATTCTTTTTTCAAATTAAATATTATGGAATATGTGGCCAGTTTGTACTAAGAACTTTTTGTACATATTTCACTTTTTTTTCGATTGATGAACCGTTTCTCTGAACTGAATAAGTCCATTGAGTGTACATTGAAAACAGTTGAAATTCTCCGTTTAGTACGTACCTACTCCCTAATCCTCGAAGTAACAGGTACCTATAGTATTTGTATACATAAATCGTCAAAATATCGAAGCACTTGACGGATATTTTTTACAAGGATTTGAATAGGTAGAAAAGACACTTTCACCGAAATGGGATGCAATCACGCCGCGGGTCGCAGTGTTAGGGATCACAACAGTAAAAGCGTGAACATGATTGTTATCTATTTGTCATTGAGTGAAACCGGTTGGCGTTTAGCCCAATTTTTATACACAAATCTAATGGGTTGTAGTTTTAGATAATAGCGTTCGATCGTGCCTGTTTGTACATTCCAAGGTTTGTTAGACAATTGTAAGTGTTTTCTCGTTTGCAAAGAAAAATTGGGCATCATATTCGCTACCTACTGCAAGTGCGGAAGTTTCTCATCGCTGCTGTGCAGCACAATGTTCCAGAAATAATAGAGTGGGCACTTGTTGATAACTACATCCTGAAGTGTCAGTGTCAGCTGTGAGAGCTCATTACATATTCAAGACTTCTGTTTTCCGGATAACACGTGATTTCACACTTCTTGCGATAATAATACGCAAACAATAATGTTGTCTAAGAAATTATTTCAACAACCCGATATTCGTTAAGGTTTTTATATTTAGTTTTAAAGTTAGGAATATAGTTTTGATGGTAGATGAGAAAACATTAAAGTCGTACATAGTCGTACTGAAAGCGTCTAGCTTTCTCTGCTTATAACCTGGATGTAACGTGGTGATGTCTGTTTTCCTGGATTTCACCTCAATTTACCAGGATAAGTATGAAGATACACCACTAAGCTACGCACTTAGCTGAAGCAATATAATAGTATTTCTGTATTTCGATCCACACAGCATCATCTAGCTCTAATCTGAGCAGAGCTTGTGTTATGGGTCCTAGAGGTAGATGACTGATATACATAATACAATATCATTAAATAAATGTGACGTTTTTTTATCTCACGAAATAAATTAATGTTGATTATTATTGAATGGTCTCTATATTCGCTTTATGTGACAATTATTGGGACTTCCAATATTGATGTTATGGTAATAGGATAACAGGAAACTGTAAAAAAAACAATGTGCAACATTGTTTATTCACACCGACAAAATAGTTTCCGGAAACAATTATAATCCAGCTTGAATTGAACGTTTGCATAATTTCTAAAATTGATCTATCAAATAACAGTTCACCTTATTAAAAACTAGGCCTTTTCTTTCGCAAGTCTGGTTTTGACACCTATTTAATAAGAAATCTTGTCTTCTACTTTATTAAAAAGATTACACCAATCTGATACGGATGTGACAGGTAGACACAGTGCAATGAAACGTTTATGCCGTGGGAGCCTCGGGGATGTTTACTTATTACTATGTTATTCACTTTTATTTAGGAATGCAATTTATCATTTACAAACACAATATGTACCTACACTTAACATAAAAGTTGTGTTCTAATCGTGGTATTTAATTTATATTTCATCTGGATTCTCTTGTTTTAAGATCGAAAGATTTTTCGGAATAATTAAGTAGGTACCTACATAAACGTATGAGATGCAAAGGAATGCGATAAAGACACTTTGGAAAGTTGTTCGAGGCGACGATTTCCAAATATACAAAAATGATTTTAGTAATGTTTGTATCGCAATCCACCTTTATACGGAGCGGTTTGCAGGGGTTACCCCAGTGCCCGAGTGCGCGGTTACGTACCAGCCGGGCAGCGGCGGGCGGCGCACGCACCCATACGCGATCGCCACTCTTATCTCACCAAAATACGGCCTATATTGTTACAACCGCAACAAAATGTTCCTTAGTATACAGATGCGAAGTTATATTTAAATCATGGCGCTCATCTGCAATGTTAAGGTTGAATTCCAGAACGTTTGCGTCATGCGTACATGGGATGTATGTACGTGTATGGGATTCTACTATCGCGGATCTAAGGCTGATGTTAATGTTAAATTTTCCGCACTCCGAGCACAGTATCTGCGATGAATGCTCTTTGTTGTGCTAATGGAATCTATTTCTCGTAACTGCCATCTTAACATCCATCAAAATTACTACGTTCTCTTGCTTAGTTGAATGTACTTACACATTTCGTGAATTTTTATAATTATATTAGAAAGTATCTCTTGACAAACTAATAAAATTACAATTAAATAACAGAATAAAATTAGAACATGTATTATTTTTATTGTTGTTAGTTGGTTCTACAATAATATCCATTAAGTTTATTAAAGGTTTCTTCCTTACAAAAACTGGAGCTATAAAACAAGTTCTTGGTTAAGATTGCAAGCGTTAGCAAGCAGTTTAGAAGGAAGAAAAAACAAAACATTTTGTAGTTTTCAAACATTAGCCGAATAATACATTATAATGCGAAGGTATGGATGGATGTTCGTTACTTCTTAACGCCAAAAATACTGAAAAAATAATGAGCTGGAATTTCGCATAGATGTCTGCTCTGGACTTGGCATGACGAGGCTACAAAGGCAATAAATCAGTTCCCAGGGGTAGCAATATCTTTTGAACGTTTCTATAGAACTCGATTAACTTTGGTCGGTTGGTGTACAAGTTTAGTACATACATAGTTAACCCATTCAATTAACTAGACAAAACACGATTGTTTATATAGTTACTAATAGTAGTTTTGTATGGAAAAACCCGCCAAAAACGTCCACGTGACGGTGGTTATACCGCAACCCAACCCCCTATTTATGGGTAGGTACTTTTAAAAAGCCCGAAGATAATGTGCTTGAGAATTGAAGTCAAAATGTTTATAAACCTTCATTTGCTGGTTTGCGGAAGTAAGAGCGTGACTGCAATGCGAGAACATTGTACGTACAGTTAGACAATAACATCAAACGCTGGACATGACACTGAACCTTTATTCCACTTTGCTAAACCCTGATGAGAACTATTTACAGCATGCTGCAGGTTTGAATTGCAATTTAATGAAAAGGTACCGTAAGATAAATGCTGGCTGGTGATGTGAAACATCACCATACCAGCGCGGCGTCGGGACGTCGTCGTCGAAAGCATTGTGTTTATCGAAGTAAAGAACAACTCTACCTGCACAATATACCTTTGCCTCAAATACAATTATTATAATTTCGTTATACCGACCGTTGGACTCGAGGTCCAACGGTCGGTATAACGAAATCAAGCGGTTTTCGATTAGTCAGGTACCTAGGCAAAGCGAGCGGATCATTTCACAATCGAAGCTGGAAACGCGATTCGAAAATAGACTAAAACCAGTGTTAAACAAAATATGACACACTTCGTGTGGATTAAAATAATATAAAAGCTGAAATAGCGTTCGGTGGCGCTGGGACATTGCGGAACCACACGCTCGCGACGTTGTTGTAAATAAATAACAACTAACCTTGTGCTCACTGTAATTCACAAGTTTTAAGTAGGCTGACATTGGATGCGAATAGTTTGATTCCGTTCCGATTTGCTATTGTATTGAAGCGCGACGCGGCGGCAACGATGGCACTTTAGCACTGCTGTTAGGGTGAATCTGCTGCCAATTAGGACGTGAGACGAACCGATGATAATGTCTGGCCACGTGCACTGTTTATTATAGTTAAGCGAAGTGAACGACTATTCGCCTGAGGTGGAAGAATACATTTAATATGCTGAAATTATCACTCTTAATTTTCGAGGTTCTTTGGTCTTTTGTACAAAATGAATACCGAAAAATAACATTATACCAGTGAATTTAAAGTTCTTTACCTGACTCGCTTTCTTCTATACTTAAATGAAGAATTATAATAACGGCCGATATTAACTAAAAAAAAGATCCAACACGTTTTTGTAGCAATATGTGTTGAACAGTCCCGGCTCGCAGAACCGGGCTTCTTCTTGGGTGAAACATGATGGTGGTACACGGTTCATTCCACATGAGCTCGCGAAAGTTCATCGAATTCCGTGAATTACTAGAAGCAAAAGTTATTATGCTTTCTTTAGAGTTAAGACCAGAATATATGATACGTATCGTTATGTATCATACAAATCGATGCAACAGTAAAAGTTGAGAAACTAAGAAAATTTGTTTGCATGTAAATCGAGGACTCCTTCGATTCACGACTTTTTTTAACTCTCTAGTCTCTCATGGTTTCGGATTTCGCCAACCACTCTCATCTCTGAAAGGTAAAATGTGTCGCATTCAAAAGTGTGCTGAAAACTTGTTTCGTTGTAATGTAAATGTAATGTAAGTGAAACAAAAGAGATTTAGATATTGTTTCACGAGATTTTTGACGCTGTGTTGTGGTTTTTTTTTTACACGTTTGACTGATTAGACCAGAAACGTCGACCTTTAGACTCGCATAATCTCGCGGTCGCGTACGCACGCTGGACGCAAGCCACGGACATAATGAATGGTTATTCGGATAAGCACTGAAATAAAGCTGAGAGATGTGCGAGAGAAACGGAGTGAAACAGGTCGAATCTGTCCATCATCTCCTTCTTTTCAAAAGCTAAGAGTTTACGTATAGAGATATGCAGCGCAAGTAGGTAATATTATCAGCCTTGAAAATATTAGTGAATCGATCAGTGTAAATACAAATAATGTGCTTCTAGCTTTTAGGTTTTTATGATAAAGAAGTTGTTTATTCCATAACTCTTGATAAGAGTAAATATGTCTAGAAATAAACGATTGTGCCCGGTTGAAATAATAGTCTAAATTTATGTAAAATCAAATTAATATTTATAAAATGTAATAATTTCTTTTTTATTATTTTTTTTATTTTATTATTTATAATATCATATTATTAATATTAATTCTCATTCAAATAAGAAAATTAAAGTATGCACACTATGTACCTAACCTATTGACTATATTAGTTTATAAAAAATTTAACCATTACCTATTTTATCACCTAGTACTTACCCTTTTAGAGTCTGTGCTCCAGCTTTGAGTTTTGTTGAATGTACCTAAAATCAATAAGGCTTATGAGCTGGAGGAGACTTGTCTTCCTCCAACTCTTCTTAGCCTTTTCAATATATCGCTTTCACCGATTCTCGTATAGGTTTGTTGGGTACCTATGTCGTAATTGATTTCTAGAATTACATAATTTATTACAAAGGCGTTTCATTGAATGATTGTTTGTTACCATAAAACACATCTAGGACTTTTGAGTTCCGTATTCTGCTTTGGAATTTTAATAGGCAGGGTACTAGTAACAAGCGGAATGATTTCAGCAGCAGCGATATATTTTAGAGTATATAATATTATACATACGTGTGAAGTGAACTCAATGGTCGTCACATTGAGATGCGGGCATTAGCCAGCGATCATTTACAACGTGATAATGTTCTCATTATGATGCCGCGCGCCTATTTACACGATTGATTGTTGGAGTTGTTGCAAGTCAAACAAATAGACGTTTGTAAGTTAAAAACAATACCGATAAAGAATGCGATATACGTATAAAGTTATTGTACTTAACAAGAAGTTACTTTTGAATGATAAAATTAAATATACAAGTAATGGGATGTGGAACAGAGAAGAGAACTCTTACCGTGCGCGATATCCATTTGTTGCACGGACCATGGAAAGACGATCAACAGCAGTGCTTTGGCACAAGAAGCTGCTCGCGCGCGGGCTGCTGCTTTACTAGCGCGCATTACCGTGCAGGAGCCGTGCGCGATTCCATTCAATTTCAAATATGGAAGCAGGCGCGCGCGCACGTTCCGCTCGACTGCTACAGCTTACCAACGAAACGATCGCAAATTCCAATTGTAAATAAATCAATCGATCAACAGCTAAGTGGAATGTTTAATTGAAGGTCGGAAACCTTTTTTTTTGACTGTAGGCTGTGTTCTATGACCTAACCATAAACTTAGATTCTTTGTAGGTATAGACATTTGTGTTCAATTTCAATAGAACACTGGATGTTAAAGAAACGATTTTTGACCAAACCGGGATAGATCCAATTGGCAGATTGATTTAGGTGACGGATCTAGGTACTGTAGCGCGCTGAGGGTTGTGAACTTTGTCGTATAGGTAAGTACGTATATTGACGACCTCTGTGGCGCGGTGGGCTAAGGTCCGGCTACGACGCAAAAGGTTGCGGTTTGATTCCCGCCTCGGGACTAATATTTGTACGATCTGCAGATATATTATATTTGTTCAGGTGTTCTGGTCGTTTCCTACGTAAACAAAAAAATATCTATCTTATACTGTATATACTGTATTAACTATAACAGTTATCTAGTACCCATAATACAAGCTCTGCTTAGCTTGGGGCTGAATGAAGCTGTGTGGATTCTCCAGAATATATATTATGATTACAGGCACCAGTTACTTACTACAGAGATTAGTGGGGTAGGTAAGTACTCGTAGGTAACTACAGATTTTTTTCAATGTTTTTCGCAAATTATGAAACTTTGAGGATTTTCATAACCTGTTTTGAATTGTTCAAATCCATAGCTTTGATTTGATATTGCTCTTATTTTAATTAAATAGCCTCCCATGTGTGAAAATTAGTTATTGTCCGTAATTCGATAAGCTTTATTTTTACAGACTTCTGAATACTTTCCCTTTAAAATATAGATCCATATCTACAAACGCTTAGTACATTTCACATCGATCGCTCTGCAATCTTCAGGGATAAGGGGAATGGTAAATTCTTCGACGTTTTTGAATACGAAAGTATGAAACGAAAGTATAAAATCTACCAAAAATTCAAAAACTGTTTTGAGATGTAAAAACCTTTAATTTGATACAAGTTGTATCATATCAAGTTGTATCATACAACACACGGTGGGGTAGTTCCTCCTTTTGAAAATTATCCCCTCCCCTTTTTCGAAAAGTATTATATTTACGGACTTCTCTCATTTTTCCTTTGCCATTTCTTTTACTTTCAATGTTTTTTTTTTTGTATATTATATATATCAATAAAGAATTAAGAACTAAGAATTTTTCGTGTAAAATTTAGATCCATATCTACCAACACTTGGTTCATTTCACATCGATCGCTCTGCAAATTAGGAGATAGGGGGGTCCTATTTCCGAAGATTGCAAAGCGATAATTTTTTTCGGGAATGGTAATTTTTAATCAAATAATAGTAATTTTTAAAGGTTTCCTGGAACTGATCGCTTTTAGCGATAAGGCTGCCGATTGTACCACATTAGATACATATAAGTAGTAACCGTTTGTTTTTACTGTTTTATAAGGTGCAATAAAGATATTATTTATTATCTGATCTTATCTTATTTTTTCGACTTTCTCAAAATATTTTGAAAAGTATAAAATCTACCAAAATTTCAAAAACTATTTGGAATCTACAAACGAATACGTTATATTTGATAATTCTTTCGACTCTGTAGGTCCTATTTAAAATTGCGATTTCAAAATTTGTACTGAAAATCTTAATTTAGATTTTTCATTTATTTTTCTATAACTCTGTAAAGGCGCACGAAATGTATTATTATTTCAAATTTCAAGTTAATAGCTGCAGTAGTTTCTGAGATATTAAGGATTCAAAACACATAACAGAAAAAAGCGAGGCCATAATGGTTTTGCAACCGATGTCAAAACCCTAAAAATGCTCGTTACTCTTCAATATAAATTTAGTCGCATAATAAATTTATTTAGATATAATGAGTTTATTTTGATAATAATATTTACTACGAAAGGCTGAGATCGGATGAGTCATACGTTTGTTTTGTATATGTATTTGCGCGGTTTTTACTGAACGGTCGCGTAAGGCACCGCGCTCTGTTTCGTCACTTCTAGCTTTATAGGTTCCGTGCTCAAAAATGTTTCAACAGGACCTTGTTACTAAGCCTCCGCTGCTGTCCGCGGTTTGTCCATCAGAGGGCTGTATCACAGAAACCATAAAAGGACAGTTGAAATTCGACGTCGAGCGTCGTATTTCTTTCATTATTGCCAAAAAATTTACTTACCCTTCGTCATACGCGGATAACAGTCTTCTCTCTTTCCATGTGACCTGTCGCTCACCATTTTAGATGTTTGAGTTTGATAATAACGTATACGACTTTAGTGCTCGATCTTTTGGTCGTTTTCTAAGCACTAGTGTGAAACCAGCATTCCTATTTCGAAAGTTCCGTGTTTCCGGTAGAGTTTCAGTGTTAGGGCCCATATTTGCGAAATGTTTGTTAGACAGGCACAAACATATCAACAAAAAATAGAAATATAATAAAAATAATTACAAATTTACATTAAATTATAGCACAGCAGGGGGACTCCTATACAAAATGCGTGATTATTTTGTAAATTTTAGCTCTACGTTTATCAAGGTTCTCTCTAGTATCGTAATCGTTGAAATTTTGACAGATTTTGTTAATTGTTATAAAAATACAGTATTTAATAAATTATTTATTTAATACATCATTGTAAAATTTTTAATTCATAAAATTATTAAACCTCTCGGTACTTGTATGGGTGATCGCGTCATGTTGGCTTTACCACCCACCCATCAAAAAATCATTTTTAGTGTTTCTTTTGCGCAACCATTTTGTACGATGGTACCGACGACCCTCAGTGCGCGGAAAACAATCAATCAATCACTATTTTATATGCAAAAGCCTGGATGTTGGTTAATTTTTAGTGTTTCTTTTGCGCAACCATTTTGTACGATGGTACGACCCTCAGTGCGCGGAAAACAATCAACCAATCACTATTTTATATGCAAAAGCCTGCATGTTGGTTAATTCGTCAAAACTTATGTACGGATCCGATATACCTGGAATAACAGAAAACGCTTTTTGTTCCCGAATAACGCGTGTGAAGCATACAGGTAGTTGCTAGTCACTGAATAAATTCTGCTTACAGACCACTGCTGTTACATAAAAGGTTTTACATTCTTACTTGTTGGTCATGTTCTTACATTCATTCATTTTAATTTCGAGTTGTGTGCAACTGATGCTAGGTGACGCGGAAAGGCCGGAACCCGTATCTGGTAAAGGAATATCTAATTGGTGACGACTATAATAAACAGTGTCTACCTTAGTAAAAGGGAATTTATAACATTATCATGAAATTTTCGTCGATGCGAATACTAATTATATACAGCGTAACAAGGAAGGAAAATACTTCGTTTAGGTATATTTATGTATAGTGTAATTCAAACGAATATCGAATTGATTGGAATGGTTTTATTATAATCATTGGATCGCGAGGATGACACTAGGTATAGTTTTCCAAAGGTTTTGCCTTCAGAAACTATGTAAGATGTTTTAACAATTATTTGGTTTTATGTTAGCCATCAAATATTTAATTTTATAAGCATTTTTCAGCCAGTACCGTGTTCTCGTGGATTCAGTAGATATTTGTTTACCTACATGCTTATAATCGGCTTAGCGTCATGTGTGTTCAATTCTCGTAGAGCTTAAGAGGCATTTTTGAAAATTATTATAAAGTTCTTGATTATCAAAACTGGTAAACTTAGAAAACAATTATATGCGAGATAACTTACCGCCGCCTTCTTCACTTGATGAGTGGCTATTGCCGTTGCCACTACCATTGGATGAGAGGATGCGGGTCATGGCGAGGCAAGCGCGCCTAAAAGAAAGTGCCCTAGAAGCTCGCGTCGGGCCAGCTTCAGGTTCGGGTGACGGGAAGCTCTTGATATCGCCTAAGTCGTCTCCATCGCCTAGGTCGCAGGCGTTGGCGCGGCGTCCGCGAATCGAGCGCCCGGCTGACATAATTCCGAAACCGACTGCACTTACTGGTAACGTGCTTTCACACCGGAAGTCGAGGAAATTATGAGCGCATCCGAGGTCCGGCGGCGGTCGCGCGCGCGATACGGGACGGGCCACAGACCGGGCGGGAGGCGTGTCGGCCTGCAGAATGCAAGCACCCGGGAGCGAGGCACGCGGGAGAACGGGCGGGCGCGCGCGCGCGCTCGCTATCACCGCCCGCCCGACTGCGCGCGGAGCACGCCCATCCATTGTAGCCGGCTTCACGTGACACGCACGCCGACCGATCACAACACACAGCCTCATACTCGACACCCAACGGAACGGTAACAACGATGTCGTCCTTGCCGATATCAGCTGCCAACTATTACTCTCTCATTTAGAAAGAGATATAGATCGATACATTTTATACATTATAAAAAATCAAATAAATCCGACTATGATTTCTGTTTGAATTTAAGTTTTAATAATTTTGCACATTTTTTGTATAAAAATTTTATGTAATCTGCTTGCGATCAGATAATAATAGGACTGATTTAATGGATTAAATTATTTTCTAATACAGACTGTCTAAAAATGTGTCCATCTGCAGTCATTAGCAGTGGTAGGATTAGATAGTTCTTAATTAAGTAAAGATGACAACGGAAAACCAGAATACAGTTTTGATACTATTGTTTTATAAGTTTGTCTAAACTTATGTATATGTATACAAATGTTATGAAAAGGCAATGTTATGCGAGATCTTGCAACTTTTCAACGAAATCTATTCCTATACCTAACTACAAAGCACATACTCAAGAGCACTAGCTGAAGTCTAAGTATATTGACTTTAAGATGCTCAACATTACTATTGTAGTAAGCTTCATTCACGTTCGCTGGGCACCATGGTCGGGGCACTTCGCGTTACGTTGGGGTAGGTCAGTTAGGGCTTGTCTTTCATTTTATTCTAAGTAGTAAGGGGATGAATGGAATCAAAGTTGTACAAAATATGTCTAGGTGTATTGTTTGATATTTTTAAAAAGGTTGAAAATTTTATCATTGCATTCCCCCTATCTCCGACATCATATCATAATCGCTTAAATCAATCGGTACGGTCAAATGACTTAAACTCAGCCTAATACTGTTATTTTCCCATCTAAACAGGAAAGAAAATAAATTTATTTTAATCCATACATAATAGGACACATTACAATAATAGATAGGTTAAAACACATAATTATACATTATCATGAAAGAAGAGAAACGGATTCAATTTATAATGTGTTAATAATGTCCTGTCTCAGCATTGCCGCTACAAGCCGAAGCTAGGTCCTTTCATTGAGTACAAAAAGGGATTTTTTTTTAATATTACCTTTGTTGGTACAAAGGTTATTCACAAAACAGAAAACAAAAATTCTCCACCTTATGTACAGATACGATAAAAAATATGTCAATATACATGTCATGTTCTTAGTAGTTTTTTTTAATACCTAAATTAAAACGATATGACCGATTGCTTGATTATAATACAATAAAAATAAGAATAAAATAATTTATTTGCGCCACCTACAAATAGCAACATAAAAAATAATTATAAATTTTCTGACGCGCCATAATAGAAAAAGAGTGTGAATATACAGCGCACGGTTCAATTATTGAATTTTTCACTGCAGACCCACCATACCCCTGGTCATACCCCTGGGGGTATGGTGGGACGAAACCATACCACTATAGTAGTGTTGGGAATTGAAAATTTTTAAATTTATATTCATATTTATTAGGTATTCAAATTAAACAAAAAACTCCACGTTAAAACTTAAAAATTTATAATTGTATTGAACTGAACAGAGCAAGTTGAACTGGAACAAAAACACTTCAAATATAATAAACTATGTTCTTGATTTGTCTAATGCATGCCCGATGGTGATTTCATGGTGCAGAAACTGCATTTGAACTTCTCTAATGAAATCATCATTAATAATTTGTTTCGCTCGACGTTTTTAGGAGTAAACTTAGTTTTTTGAATATACTGAAGGATATTTAACAGTCGCATTAATGTACCTAACTGTATTCTTATTTAGTAATTTATTTTATTTTGAATGAAATAACTCTCATATATGTATTTGTTGTCCGATGTCTTTCACCGTAAACGCTGAATATGTCAGGAGAGTGAATTATAAGCCAAAAATGTTCAATGTAGCTAATGAATTTGTCCATCCGCTTCAAGTTCTCGCACTCTGATTTTATATAAAAGTCCTAGTAATATTTTGTCGGCAGGCAGAAGCGGTGAAATGAAAAACACGATAAGATTATCTTAATTGTGACTTATCAAATAAAACTTAGTTTTGATAATGGAGTAAGAATAAATACTTTCATAGATACGTCGAAGTCCTTAGGTCACATCTCTATGGTGGTATGGTTTCGTCCCACCATACCCCAGGGGTATGGCAAGGAGTATGGTGGGTCCGTCATGGAATTTTTCATGCGGATATATAACTTTTTTGAAAATATTATATAGCCTATGTTCATCACGGAAAATTTAGGATTCTAATGGTGAAAGAATTTTTTAAATCGGTCCAGTAGTTTCGGAGCCTATTCAATTCAAACAAACATACAAACAAACAAACTATCAAATCTTGCCTCTTTATAATATTAGTATAGACAATAAAAAAATGCCCTAGGCCACGAGATATCGGCACTTTTCCTAGATATATCATATAATTACGGCTAATACTACGATTGTCTCGCTCGCCTTAAGTGTGTATAGTAAGAGTATTCTCCTCTATTACAGTTCCCTTTTGATGCCCTTTTTTCTACATAGCCTCAAAGCACAACCTTAGCAAAAATCTTAATCAAAACTATCTGACTGAAGCCTTTGTAAGATATATATTAATTTTCAAGTTTATAGGTTTTCTTAGTGAAAGATCTCATCTAAGAATAATCAAAAGTTTCCTGTAAAAGGAAACGACTTCTGATTGCTGAGTTGATCAACGAAAGTAGGTCACCAGCTAGTTTCGAAAAGTTCTAGGGTTAAACCGATTATCTTTTACATAAAGACTACCCACAAATACCCCGAAAACGCAAATTAGATTTTAAATGAGTTTTATATATTTTTTTTTAAATTGGACTATTTTTAAAAAAATATTTAGGAAGGAATCTAAATAAATACTATTCTAATACAAACAATAGCAAACTTATGAAGACACAGACAATCTAATCCGAGTCCCAAAAATAGACACGTGAATATCATCATAACAGAGCACACCGCATCAAAGCCTTTCCCAGTGGTTTTCAATCCCGCCCAGCAGGTCTCTACGAGAGTGAGTATGGCACGTTTCACTTTACGTACGATGTTTAAAGCGATAGACAATATCCGCACCACATCAAACTGTGTTTTGCGGCAATAAATTAATAAAGCAGCGCGAACCATCCTCGCGAAACAAGCATCCGGAGGGGACCTATATGAATGGTCCAATTGTACTTATACTGTAACGATGTGGTAAGGAAATTGATTGACTGCCTTGCTGGGGTCGACAACAGCATCCGCGGCATACTCCATACATTTTAATGTAGTTGTATTTTAATGTACCTACTTTTATGTTTTATATGAACACCTTTTTACAACATGACATTTATATTGATGCATCTGACGTGTTGAGTGTACTATCCCATTAAATGACAGCACAAAGGCCTTCCCAGTACGGTCGTATGCAAAATATGCAAATTGAATGAAAGCCATTCAACGACCTTAATGGAAAGTTTGACGGTTAGTCGAGACGCGAAACATTACACGCCTGAGGGTGCGTTTGTACTGGATACGTGGTACCGCCGCTACGGTGCAAATTGTCAATCCCAGCGAACAGGATCGACAAGCCATGAACACAAAGCGATCATGTACACATCTTTGCGAGAAGAGCAATCTAGTAGTACCTAAAATTTCCTATGTTCACTTGAGTCGTGATTGTTCTACTTACAATATTAATTAACAGTAGCCTTTAAAAGCACTGTGTTTCCATTAGCTGTGTGAGGGCTAGGATCCTCGACTATTAATTAATTATAGTGTTGCCGTCAGACAGATAGAGCAATAAATACAAAATACCATTCAGACAGAAGGTCTCTACTGAACCCACTTACTGTAATTTGTGTGTGCTTTGATGCAGTAAACACTGAAAATGTGTGCGAGCACAAGATGGGGGCTTCGAAGTAGAGATTTATTTTGGCCGCGTGGCAATGGCCGCCGAGTTTTGAGCTTTCCGTTCATTTCGGTAACAATAATCTCATTTTCGGTACCCGGCTAGGCACTTAAAGTTTGTTTTAAGAGTTTTCCTGTAATCGCGTATTCTCATGCTCTTTGCTATGAAGATAGGAAATCTATAAACCCTACCGAAACGAATGCGAGTTCTGATTAAAGATTTCATTAGAATTAAAACTTATACGTTTAGACGTTAAATTCGGTATCAATGTTTGCTTCACGTATTCCTGTTCCTTCAAACTGTACTGTGAAGTGTTCTTTGAAACGGTCCTAATTAAAATACAGTGACAATGAACACTGAAATACAGAATGAAATAAAGAGTACAATCGGACCAACTGTGTCTGTGTTTTATGATATTCATTTATTGACTGTAAGGGCGGTGTAACTCAATATGACTGCCCATATGACTGCAATGCAAATCATATGGGCATGCCAAAAAATAGCAGGTAAAGCGTGTATGTAATGTGTAGGTCTTTCATGGTGTAGGTATATGTGAAATTTAAGGTTTTCAATCAATTTAACTGTTATCTTATCTACAACAGCAAAAAATCGATGTGTCCATTTATGTGCCAAGCTGGGGCGGACCGCTAGTATATACCATACTAGCGGTCCGCCCCAGCTTGGCACGTTTAGTTAATTTTTTATAAATTGTTTTTTTTTTTGTTAAATACCCGTGCCAAGCTGGGGCGGACCGCTAGTATGGTATATACTAGCGGTCCGCCCCAGCTTGGCACATAAATGGACACATCGATTTTTTGCTGTGTTCATGGAAACCCAATTTTTTTTTTGAAAATAATATATTAATAGATAGCCTGAAAATAATAGATAGCCTATGTTCATCACGGAAAATTTAGGATTCTAATGGTGAAATAATTTTTCAAACAGATCCTGTAGTTTCGGAGCCTATTAAATTCAAACAAACAATCAAACTTTTCCTCTATATAGTATTAGTATAGATATATAGGTTCCAATTAATCAATTAAACCAATAGCGGACCAAATAATGAGCGGACCATAGCATAGTGTTTAATCATCAATGGGAAAAGCGGGAATTTTCAAAAAGCCATTGCACATAATAATCATCTTGTAATGTTTGTAAGCGCTTTGAAATTGATGAGTTTGCATAAATTAGGCAGACTTGCAAAACTGAGTTTGGTGGCCACCAAGAGCAAGTTAAAATCTCTATCGAATTATCCAAAAAAAAACTATTACAGAGGAGAACTGTCCAATGGATTATTGAAACTCCTTTTAGCGTAAATATAAGAAAAAATAGGTGGCTGTGTTAGTCTGCACACACTACCGCGATAAATATACAATTGTCGCGAGTGGGAATTCTCTTCTCGGTCTTGTTTAAGATTAGCTTGTTTCCAACTCTTTGCTAGGGCGAAAGCAAATAGATGTCTTTGTTTACATAGACATTTTGCTGCGTTTCTACAAAAGGATCCTATTGTGTCGCCGGGGCAGTCTTGAAAAGATTTACCATTTTCCGGCTGACTGAATAGTACGTAATACATTAGTAATCATTACTAATCTTTGGATATTTCAGGGTTCGATTCCGGCCTCGGGTCAAATGATTGTACGATCTGTAGATATTTGTTTCTGGTCGTTTTAAGCTCTGCTTAGCTTGGGGCTACATGATGCTGTGTCCAGCATTATTTATTTTAATTATCATCTCCTTAGCTAGATGGGGTCAGCAAAAATATACTTTTCTCTTCCACTCTCCTATCTAGTCATATCCATACTCACATACCAACTCATACCAATTTCCTCTTTCACACAATCTACTTTTTTTAGCTTTCCACATTTACTCTTCTCGCCCGCCACACAAGATTCTTTCCTCTGGATAACATGCCCATACCATACCAAGTTGAAATTCCCAACGTCCTCCGATGCACGCATGCCATATCTTATCTATCTATCTTAGACACTCCACACATTCATCTCTACATTCGCATTTCCGATGCATGTACTCATCGTTGATCATATATTATATTGCTTTGTGAATGTAATGTCACACGCACGACACTAGTCTAGGAAATAAAGAATGTAAGGGGAATAAAATACTAGCATTTTATGTACCTACAAACAATAATCAATGTGATTGAGACTATAGTTTAAACGGCCGCAATAAAATGTAAATAGTTCCCAAGATTCAATCTCGACGTTCATTACACGGGAAGGGCTGGGACTGGGAACCAACGGAGTGGGTAAACAGTGAATGATTGATTTCAACCTTCGTACAGTGTACGACGTACTTATAAATTTTGATAATAATTGTTAAGATTCCAAGGGTTGGCACTAAGGTTACTGGCAAATTTAGGTCCTTGTCGCATTTATCAGATTGTCTTTAGGCTTACAAAATAAACACTTCAAGTCAAATTTTATCGACAAGCCGAGTAAAGTTTATACCGCTAAAATTCAGCGTTATTATGTATGTTGTAACTTTTTCGGAAGGAAGCAGAAATTGGCCATATTTAGAGTTTTTAATTAGCCTGCGAAGAGCGGAAGAATTTCATAGAAAACTGTAAAAAAAATATCTTCTGCTGTATATCTAAAATGTAGCCTAGAGGTATTTGCTTTAGAGCGAGTAGAACACATTAGGCGTTTTGAAGCATATGATTACGAAAACTCTAAAAAAAAACTGACGCGGAGTTGAAGAATATAGATGTAGAAGCTTGCGTTTGGTTGTATACGAATGTATCGGACAATACAGATTGCAAAACGAAAAAACGCGCGTAGATTACCCAGTAGCCATGCTCCAACTGGCGATATTTATACTTATGAGCCTAGGGTTCGCGTTTCCTGCGTTCTCGCACTTCGGATATTTTAGGAGATAGTGTTAAACAAAGTTTACGGGCGTCTATATATCTTTTCATAAGATTTAAAGAATATTAAATAAGTACACCAACTACGAAAAACTTTATTTTATCTGTATAGTTATATCGAATAAGTTAAAATGTGCTTTTCGTTTCTATTTGACGGTCTCGCAATTTTATTTGGTCTCATTGTCTGTATAAATTACAGACAGGCAAGCTGAAACCCGATTATAGTTGTTTACAAAAGAAAACTATTGAAATGAAAGTGTTGGATTCTGTTAACGAGATTCGTCGCGAGGAATGATTGTTTCTGCACTTAGATTGCTAACATCCATTTTTCTTCAAGTGCATCAAAGCAACAATAAACTCAACAAGAAAACTGTATTCACAGAAGATCTAATAATAACGTTCGTGTCGTCTACCTTCAAAATCGTCTTATTAATAATGGGGAGCTGGCGGCAACTTTTATCTGACTTCTTATTTCACATTTTGTATTTTATAACACCTCCAGCATTGAAGTAATAACATCTATGGAGGCTTATATACCTATTCAAATTGGCACGAGATTGATTGATTGTTGTAATACCGTAGGGCCGCCGATTTGTTGACTTCGGGGACGTGCTGTAAGTGATATATTGATAAATATATCATATACCTTTGTGGTTGGATGTGGGGTGACCATTTACTGTCCGTTGAAAGTGATATATTTATCAACATATCACATCGGATAATAAAATGGTCACCCCACATTCAACCACAAAGGTTCACGTAAAGCTAGCACTCACCTAACGTGTCTTCACTGGGTTGGCTGAGGGGTCTCCGCGACGGAGAAGTCTTGGTCTGAAGTGATGGTTGCGGCTTCAGTATGTGCGCGGGCACGGCGCCCTCTTGCGGCGGTTCACCGGGCACTCGTACCACCCACCACTCGCCCCGGCCCGGACATGGCTCCACCACTTCCACCTGCTGTCCTTTCGATACAGATAGTTCGCCAGCACCGGTGGCTATGTGCTCGCCAACTACCCATGTCATCTCTGGACCAGCCTGTGGACAATGTTTTTGCTTGAGGAAAGAAATAAATCTGACTTTCAACTCGTATATAGGTATTTTTTGCTTATTTCTCGAATCCTCTAGTGCGCGAAACAATTTTCATTCAAGAAATACACCACATTTTAGTGTCTCCATCTGAGAATACATAGCATAAATTTAAATTGTAATAATTGATCTAAGGAATTTGAAATTGGAAACCTTTAATATGAATTTGCCCTTTACTCTCATCGTTTTTCTTTTACACCTACGTATTTTGGTTAGTAGATGGTTGGTAGCTCGTATCTAGGTCCTAATTTTAGCATGTAGTGTATCTAGGTGTATTCCGACATCATAATTCGTTTGACTTTGTTGCTAGGTTCGGCCTGCAGCTTCAAACTGAATGTTTCTACCAAAAAGTAAAAAGGTTATTTCTATCCCTTGGGAATATAAAGTAAGTAGTAGTAAATAAAGTATGTTCTATTACTGGCTTAGAACTACATGTATGCAAATTCCAGCCCGATACGTTCAGTTCATTTTGCCGTGAAGAAATAACAAACATCAATCCATCTCAAATTTCGCTTTTATAATATTAGTGATAGTATATTATCGATTCAAAGCTGAATTTTTCAGTAGCGAGTATGGAGCAAAATCAAGCCAATCGATGGTATAGAATTACCATCGATTGGGGAATTTACGAATACAAGATAAGATCCGCGGACAATACTGATAACGAACTTAAATACTGATAGTGAATACTCGGTTATAGAATCCTGGATATTTTTATAAACCAATGTGTTTAATGAAATATTGCAAGAAAATATACCTAAAGCGACAATGGTATCAGAGACAGGTCATTAGAGCAAAATGCAAAGTGCGAAATTATTTTTGGTTTGATTTATTAATTCGTTCTTCTCTGTCGAATTTGAACACCTTTCGCTTTCGTTGTTGGAGTAGTAATTATTACTTTTTTGTAACATAGTTAACTTTTTCATCATCATCATCATCATCATCAGCCTATGTTAGTCCACTGTTGGACATAGGCCTCCCCTAAACAAACTTAACGTTAACTTTTTAGTCATAGTGATTTTCGAAAACTGTCAAATAACTATGTAACGAGTAGGTCCGACAGCAGTCATAAGAACTAGAAACTACTACGGTTCATTAAATTTCTACGTCAAGGTAACCTAAAGTTTATTATTTTTTATTAAATAAAGTTTTTGAAATTGAAGCTTGGGTTTTCTTGTCATGCATTCAAAATATTATCGTTGATCGATTAATGCAATAAATAGCATAGGGATTTTTTTTTGGTCTTTTGAAACACTGTGCGGCGCCGCCGCCAGCTATTTAAACGTATGAAAAAAGGAAATTACGTTAATTTACTTAGGAAGTTTGTGATACCTACCTATTGAGTAAACTGATTTTTTTTAATGTTTAGACAGAGATACATTGTTGCCTTTTTTGGCCACCAAACTTTATTTACGCTTAAAAAGCAGCGGTTTTTCTGAACTAATGTCTGCCCGTCTGCACTGTTGGTTAGTTACAAGCATGAAATAAACGAAAGAATCAGTTGGTTATTGGGATAAAAAATTTAAACAATAATCGAAAACGTTATACGAAAGTGCTTTGCTTGTTAGCACACAATGCAATACTCGTAACAATAATTTCAAGAAACTGCTGTTGTTAAACATATTAGCTATACCGCTGTAATAAAACTACAATACTCCGGTATTGTAGTAATACACTCGAGAGCAATGAATCCGGGTCACTCAAAGAATCCAAAAAATCTCGGAAAGTAAGAATGCTAGGTTAATGCAATAAATTGTATTTAATAGACAATTTAATACTCCTTAAATGAAAGTTAAAAAAATATGAGTCACCATACATTTTATTTACACAAAATTACATAAAGAAAAAATACTGCTGATCTCTCCTTAAAACAAAAATAGGAAACATGAAATTTTTGAACTTTATGACGATTTTCTTGAATTTCAATACTTCGTATTACCTCCTCGTGCTTCCATTACTGCGTTTACGCGGTTTGGCATGCTGTACACCAAGTTCCTTATACGATTTTGGGGAATATTCTCCCATTCCTCTGTGAGAGCAATTTTGAGCTCAGGAAGCGTGATTGGGGGAGGGTTTCGTTGTTTTACGCATCTCCCTAGCTCGTCCCAAGCATGCTCGATCGGGTTGATATCCGGGCTGCGCGCTGGCCACTCCATACAAGTAATGTTCATCTCTTGAAGGTAGTCATTCACAATCCTACCTGTATGAGGTCGGGCATTGTCATGCATAAATATAGCATCCTCACCCAAATTGACCATAAATGGACCAACGTGTTCGTTGAGGATTTCTTCCACATATCTTACGCTAGTTAAAGAGCCGTTTTCTATGATCACCAGCTCTGTGCGACTTTCAGAGGAAATTCCGGCCCACACAAGTACAGACCCACCACCGTAGGCTACTTTTTCTTCGATGCATGCTTGCTTGAATCTTTCCCCTGGTCTTCTATACACTCTGTGTCTTCCATCGTGCTTGTAGAGCATAAATTTTGATTCGTCGGAGAACAATTTATTGCATTAACCTAGCATTCTTACTTTCCGAGATTTTTTGGATTCTTTGAGTGACCCGGATTCATTGCTCTCGAGTGTATTACAGCGATATTATGACCGGACGACATCGACTGTGATCTGTCAAAAAGGTGGTTTTTACAGCGGATAATACATGCGAACCGTATATTGAACATAAATCCTTTTGGGCTTTAAAAATCTTTCCTGGAATTCCCAAAACTATAATGTTAACATGGTAGACAACCCTTGTAGGCCTTGACATAACTCGACGCTTAAGCTTAGATAATTATTCGTTCAATATTTTTAATTTTTACGACGTTAGAACATAAACGGTTTATGTTGTACTTGTATTATAATAGTAGATATCCTATGATGTTTTAATAAGACGAGAAATGCGGGTAACTTTTTGCTATACAATAGGTACTACTATAAAATTATTGTCATATACATAAAGCTTTGCTTAGTTTGTGGCTCTCGTGTAAACAATCCAGCAAGCGGACTTGGATTGTGTATTAGGCGAGAGCGTTCGTCATTTCAATAAATTTTGATCGATTGCCCATGGCACGCCTCAGTTCCAATAACCAACATCACTTTATATTACCACTAGCGGTCCGCCCCGGCTTTGCAAGGGAAATTGAACAAAACAGGCATTTTTCATGCGGAACCCTAACTTTTTTGAAAATATTCTATACTATGTTTATCAGGGAAAATTTAGGATTCTAATAGTGAAAGAATTTTCAGATCAGTCCTGTAGTTTCGGTGCCTATTCAATTTAAACAAACAAACAGTCAAATCTTTCCTCCTTTTTATAGTAGTATAGATTAATACAGATATAGATAGATGTGCTGGTGATTTGATAAAGTAGAAGTCCTTAAGGTTTACAGATTATATTGCTTAACACGAGTAAAGCTAAAAGGGGCGATTTTGGTCCCTACTAATGACCAACTTTTGGTAAACGATTTTTTGAATGCATATTTATTTTATGAATAGAAAGAAAATTTGTTTCCTATTTGGGTTATTTTACACTCTTGCACAATTTAACAGGAACTATTAAATATATATCCGTAGAAAATATTTACCCTTTTTGAACAGTTACAATTTTTGAAATATAAGTTAAATAAATAATACAATACCCGTGCGAAGCCAGGGCGGACTGCTAGTAAATAAAATAATTAATTAATTGTTCTCACACAGTTCCAGCAAATGAAGTTTTAAAAAAGAAACTAACATGAAAACGGTACATGTGAATAAACCTTATGTACAATATTTATCTAGTATATATAGCCTTTACCTTGTAATAAAAAAAGAAAACGTCCTGTATGAGATGCGAAGAAGCCGTAGGTATCTACATCTGATTTCCATCCATATTCACAAGGGATAGCAACCCTTCCTTATACAATTAAATTTTATGAAGGGAAAACTATAAAAGCCTGTAAGGGTGCCACAGCTCCTGATGTGTTTTCCAGAAATAAAACGCCCGAAAAGTTTGGCATTACATAAAAAATATGTACAAAACCCCATTACACCACAGGTCTCACTTTGAAAAAGGAACGAAGTTGAGGGATAACGTCAGATAGCACAAAACGTAGGACCGGCGGTCTGTTCTTTCGGTGAACTTACCTTAAAAATGATTCTGAAATTTGTTTCTTACAGACCCGAAACGAAAAGCCCGAAACAACTTGGCGGTAAGTTGTTCGTTTCGTACGGTCGTCGTCATCCGTCAATTCGTTCGTTTTCGAAGTAAACCTCCTGTGGCCTAGAGCTCAGGCAACCTCCCGCGCTAGCAAGGGGTTCTCTAGGGTTTAACCTAGAGATTGATAATTATGACATCGCATCGTCAGTAGAAGGAATTATTTTCAAATAGTTCACGTATTTATGTATGGGGTATAATATGTAGTATACCCCTGACAACGATCGCCGTACTAGGAGTCTGGTCTATAAAGTCTAATACTGAGCTTACTTCAAAAAATAAAAAATAAATATTTTACATTACTGTCGACGATTCCGATTCCAACCGCCATCGATCTTCCGAGAGCGAAACTATCAACCGTTAAGGTCCCATAAAACTTTTATTGAACTAATTTACTTCCTATGGCTCTACAACGTGTTCGACACAACATCCGTCTATCGGTATTTTATTATTTTGTCGTGACCCGATAATGATAAGTAATGTGGTATGTATTGTAAATTATATTATTAGAATATAAATATTTAGTAACATTTCCGAGCGAAACCTTTTCCAATAATGTTTCGTATAGAGACGGCTTACCTCGATAGATTTTCTTATCAGTGATTATGTATACGAGTATGATAATAGTTACACTCGCGCTTGATGAATCTTATTTTTTCAGTTGAGAATCCTAACGTTACCCTCCATGTAAACCTTTGAAACAGCAGTGGTTTTAAAATATTATCTGATTTCTTAAACAAACTCAAATGTAAGCTCCTTGAAAATAGAGTCGACTGATTTCGAGGGCAACAAAGCCCTCGAAATCAGTCGACAATTTGGGTTATTCCCGCTCGTCCCCTCGCTTCGTCCCCTGAGGGGACCAACGGGAAGTTTACTTCCCGCTCGTCCCCACATTCATATACGTGGGGACGAGTGGGAAGTAAACTTCCCGTTCGTCCCCCTTTTAGAATAGAATAGATAATGCTTTATTATACCACACAAATAAACAAACATTACCAGACATGCTTAAAGTAAAGGAAGTACAAAGGGCGGAATTGGAATTTAGAATTGGTACCAAAATGGTTTACACACTAGATGTGAATATTACTAAGTAAAAACAAAAAGCTTATATATAATACGAGGTATTTTATTTATTGTATAAGTTTATTTTCTATGTTTGTTTGTATATTATGAATGAAAATGTATTCAGAAGATTGTGTGTTCGATTTTCGCCTCGGGACAAATATTTGTACTATTTGCAAATAATATGTTGAGGGAGTTGTGGTTGTCTTCTATGTATAATAATAAAAATCTATCTTTGTTCTCGTTTACTGTTATGTATATTTTTATTAAGCACACAAGATCTGCTTAGATAATGTTGTGTGAATTATCCAGCCAAAAAGTTTTTTAACTGAAACAAACTATCGTCCCCAACAGTAGCAGTGCTACTGTTGAAAACACTGAATTCATTAAATAAACCCAAAGAAAAGAAAGTTTTTTTAATAAGACCACCAAAATATATTTAGAAGGACAGGTTCATACAGGAATGCCAACCTGCATTGGGAAATGGAGAAATCATAGTTGGCTTTTTCTTGGAAATTGTTAAAAAAATAATACAAGAAATACAGTACACAATGCTATTTTACACCAAAAGAAAATATAAAAAGACATAACATAAAACAAGTAAAATGGGCGGCTTTATCGATTTGAAGCGATCTTTTCCAGGTAACCTTTGGATGGAAAGAATTATTAATTGATTGATTTTGTATGTTTATTGTTAATAGTCTATACTAATTTTAGACATAGGAAAGATTTAATTATTTATTTGTTTGAATTGAATAGGCTCCGAAAGTACTGAACCGATTTGAATAATTATTTCACTATTAGAATCCTAAAGAACAATGGCAGGTCTCCATACTAAGAATTGTCTGGGATCAAATTGAAGCGTACCGTAATGGAAAAAATGTTAAAAGGTTTGGTGTTAGCTCCAGAATCTATAAATGAGGCTATTTTTTTTTTGGGGAAAGCCGGAAAAAAAAGATTTCAGTGTTTGAATTTTTTGGTTATGAATGAACGTCAAACAATAATTGTCTATAAAACATCGCAGATTGAAATCAAATCATAAAGAAATGGATAATGTGGTTTGGTCTTGTGTTTGGTCTTATCAATTAGTCTTAAATATTCGAAATGAGAAATGATAAACAAAATGAGCAAAACAAATTCTAAACTTCTTGTATGTTTACGAAAGCTGGGCGTGTATTAAAAAAAATGTACCTGCTTGCCCCGTAAACACAAAAAAACTGAGGGTTTTAATAAATAATGTTGGACAATCCACACAACATCATCTAGCCCGAAGTTAAGCAGAGGTTGTGTTGTGTTATGAGTTCCTACTGGATAACTTATATACTTAAAACAATATATATAGGTAGGTATACCTACCTACATTAATAGATATTTTTTATTTTACATAGAAAATGCCCAGAACACTCAAAACAACAATATCGGAGTCCTAAGGGCACGCACTAGCCAGACACAGGGCAGTATCAATCAGTCCATAAACAGTCCAGGTCGGGTGTTACATACATCGCCTGTGGCTTCCGTAATTCGAGTAAAAATAAATAGAAAACCAAAATATAAACTATAAACACAAAACACAGCAGAGATGAAAAACGCCGAAGTCTCGGAAGGATTCTGTCAAAGAGAATAAAACCACTACGTTCTAGATTCTGTGGCGTCTTGTCTTGACAGACAACCTCAGACAACCGCTGACAACATGACACTATCAAAGACAAATCAAAGACAAATGATACATTGCATTCAATAATTGTACCCGCACCACTAATAAAATGGTAACATTTCGAATGTACCTAATATCATAAATATCATTTGATAAGCTTTTAAATATCATAAAATAACTCCGGCTTTTACGAGAAGGAGTGAATAATTGAAAAATCGTAGAAAATTTATTAAATTTGATTCATATACATCAGATCCATGGACGCAAAAAAAAGTCCAGACCAAATTCTGCCATTGTTCTTTTCTGTAATGAACTTTAGATATTCAAAAAACTTAAGAAGTTCCGCATGATAAATTAAATTTTGTTAAATACCCGTGCGAAGCCGGGGCGGACCGCTAGGAATAAATAATAACTGAACTTTACACTATAATAAGTACCTACACGTTTATCTTTAACTTCATCATAGAACATTTACGTAATACGTACATTCAACTTTTATTTTTCATTTCTAATCATCATTCATCATAATATATCTTCGTATCATATAAAAATTGTACCCAGTATATATTAAGATTATTTTTAAATAATTTTTTTTGGTTTTAGCGTAGAAGATACCGGTTGTATATCAGATAGATAAGAAAGTTCACAAACATAGACAGCATACAAACAAACAGAAATACCTCGTATTATATAAAGCTTTTTGTTTTATAGTCACTTCTAGTGTATTAATAATACCATTTCGGTATTTTTATAATGTTGATTATCTTTTACTATTATTGTAAAATAAAAACAATAACAACTTGATTTAAATTGTTCAAACTTCAAATTAAAATGCCTTAAGATATTTAAAGATATTCTTTTAAAAGTTAATGTAATATTATACCTAGTAATTAATATTTATGTTTTATGTTTCAAGTTGATTACTAAATAATGTTCTGATTTTATTCAAAAATATCCGCATAATATTTTAATGGGGACCAACGGGTAGTATACTTCCCGTTCGTCCCCATCGGGGCCAGCGGGAAGTTTACTTCCCGTTCGTCCCCTCAGGGGACGAAGCGAGGGGACGAGCGGGAATAACCCGACAATTTTAATAGGAGCATATCTTTAAGGTTCTATATGGTATCTAATCCTACAAGCATTGAAGAAAGTAATACTATTAATATTTTGAAACATAAATTAAGATAATTGTTATATAAGAAAGCTTATACATATATATTGTCAATGAATATCTGATGGATAAATTCTAGAATAAGAGATATCTTTAATTATTTATAACTATATGTATTGACATTTTAGTATGCATAACTATCTATTTTGACTTTGTTGCATGTTGTAAAGCTGATCATGGCTGAATTTCATTTTGAAAAAGACTAATATAATTTGGATAGACAATTGAAACATTGTTTGGATTAGTGGAGATTATTCCTCTACAATTCTACATCATCATTCATTATTCCATTCATCTCCATGATACCTTTTCATCTATTTTTTTAGATTAAAACGAAATTATTAAATTAAAAGATTTTCTGTCAATAAATATACTTTAATGTTTTTTTTATACCCAATTTTTATTTAACATGGGAGAAGCCTTTGACTCCTTAAATTCAGTTTATATTTATACTAGTCCTATTCCATAGACTCCCGCTATGGAATCATTTAGATTATTTTTGTGAACTTGATTGTATCTAATTAATATGTTTTTCTTTTATAGCGCGTCTTTTGCTAAGATTGTTTTCGTATTATGGCAAATTTATGTCTGCGCCAACCCTTCATCTCAATATTAATCAACTGCGTAGATTTATGCAAACAAATTAGATCCGACGATATTCTTGGTAGCAGAACTAAGTGCACCGAGTGTGAAAGCCTTGTTAGCATCGCTAACGTTAATTTGCTTGACATCATTCCTTTGCGACGTTTGTAATTCACAGTTGAAACTCGAACAGAATATTAATCAGTACCTAAAAAAAAGAATGATCTTGGAAAGCGTAGGAGCAGGGCTGATCTAAAGAGAACATGTTGTAGGACCGGCAACAGACCAATTATAAGTAACGCTACTTATTTCAAAGAAAAATAAATTGCCTGTGCAATTTATTTTCCTTTGAAACTTCACTTGCAGCTTAAAGCTTAGATTCCTCAAAGAAATAGCGCGAAATTAGACTGTACCGTTTATTTTCCTCTAATCTAGTTACCCTTACACAGCGTAATTTGTTCCGGCTTTATACCTATTTTATCTACTTTCTGAGTTCAGAAAGAACAACTACCACTAAGAAATTGCAAAATTAACATTTTCATAAATCTCCAACAAATCAAACTATATTTCACCTGTTCCTTCCGACCGAAACCAAATAAGTTCGTAATTGATTGGAGCGCGATTGCTTAATGGAATTGAATAAATAACTTATTTATTCAGTCATTCAACGTCTCCAACCAAAGCCATGTTTGATATTTGGATGACGGGTGGTGAGATGGAATCTTTTGATGGATCTTTGTAAAAGTATCAAGCTCAATAAATAGCTAATATATTATAAATAGCTTTCTATGTCGGACAATTGCGGAGATAAAAACAATACCTATCTCTAATTGGCAAATTCAATAGCTATTCCATTACTGTTGTAGATAAATATAATTTATTTTAACTCTTTGGTTCAACAATTCTTGTTGAGTCTTATCAGTCATTTGTGGAAGAAAAAATTCAACATTTTCACAAAACTTCGGACAGACTTTTCAACTACCAAATTTTCTACTACTAAATTTACGTATTATTTGAGATATTGTGTAAAGACATCGAGCTCTTAGAAGGCTTGAAAAACATAAGAAGGAATACTTATTATAGGTTTTAAATATATATTTGGTGGTCAAGGCAAGCTCCCCTGGCTGTCAAATTGACGCTTAGGTATTCGCAAAATTACAGCGCTCCTACCTTTGGCAAAACTAACTATTTTAATTATTTTAGTTGTAAAAAATTTAATGCATTTGGACCTGGAATTTCATTCAATCTTAATATGAGAATGAGAATATTTAAAGGATTAAGCGATTTTCTGGCGACATCACCCAGCCCAAACCGCTGAAGCTAGATAGCTGAAATTTGGAAGGTAGGTTCTTTTTATAACACAACAACATCATCAACAGCCTATGATAGTCCACTGCTGGACATAGGCCTCCCCTAATGAGCGCCATAGAATGCATTACTCATCATTTGGGGGTTATTACCCATAATCCCCACGCTGGGCATGCGGGTTGGGGATCGCAGTTCGGTGTAGTTGTTCTGCAGAAGACGCTGCTGCCCGCCCCCCGGTGTTCCCTTAGTCGCCTCTTACGACACCCACGGGAAGAGTTGGGGTGGTGAAATTCTATGCCGGCACCACCACCCGCTAAGATAAACTATGTCTGTTCAATAAACTATGTCTGTTTAAATAATATAAAATAAGGTTATTGACATATGAGATTGGTATAGTTATTGGTAACTTATGGAAATGGCTGTAACTATTTAACGTGCGGAGGTATTGACCAGAATGTTTATTTATGTATTGAATGTATAGATGTTTCAGAATCTCTTTTTTAATCAGGATAGGAAAAGTCAAATCTCCCTATGTTTAGCGTGACTCTGATTGATAAAAGCCTAAATTACTAAAATAAAATAATGAAATAATAATGTATTTAGGATTTTTGAAAACTCTTTCACTTAAAATGGACTAAAGTAGATCGTTTGAAGTCCTACGGTATCATACGATTCAGTATGTAAAAATGATACGGTATAGGGTTATTTTTAAAGAAAACCCATATAACGGGTTTATACATGATATTTCAATCAGGTTTCAGAAATTTCTGATTCTTAAAATAGGGTATTAGCTGATTTCGTGAAGATTTTTTACACTAAAGTCTACGCAAATGAAATTGCGAGCGGGTCAGCTAGTATTTGATATTTAGACGAACTCGGAACGGCTTGGTACAATGCTTGCCCCTATGCTGCTCACCCGAAGCTCTTTCATTCAACGGCAATGAAAAGGGCTCTGTGTGAGTTTAAGTTTAAATACTGTGCACATTGAAGAAACCTCTCCTTTCAGGAAAGCGAGTTGAAACAAGATTCGTCAAGTGCGAGTGTAACTCATTTTTTAGATTTTTTCAATGTTTTCGCAAATTATGAGACCATTTTCAAAACCTGTATTGAATTGTCCAAATCCATACCTTTGATTTGATATTGCTCTTAATGAAATAGCCTCCCATGTGTGAAAATTTGTTTTTTGTCCTTATTTCAATAAGCTTTATTTTTATAGACTTCTGTATATTTTTCCTATAAAATATAGATTCATATCTACAATCGCTTGGTACATTTCACATCGATCGGTCTGCAATCTTCGGATTGCAGACCGATTCAGATAGAGGGGGGAGGGTAATTTTTTTCGACCTTTTTCAAAATATTTTGAAAAGTATAAAATCTACCATAATTTCAAAAACTATTTTGGAATCTACAAACTAATACTTTGATAATACTTTTGACACTGTAGGTCCCATTTAAAATTTCGATTTCGAAATTTGTACTGAAAATCTTCATTTTGATTTTTCATTTATTTTTCTATAACTATGTATAGGCGCACAAAATGTATTATTATTTCAAATTTAGTCAATAGCTGCAGTATTTTCTGAGATATTAAGGGTTTAAAATACAAAACAGATAAAAGCGAGGCCATGAGGGTTTAGCAACCGATGTCATCACCCTATAAAGAACGTCCTGGGTACATGAAAACAAAGACCGCGACTGGGACAAAATAATATTTTCTGAAGAGTTTTCGTTTCGGGTAACCAGTATCTCATCGTGCGTGCCCAGCTGTCGGCATGCTGTCGATAACAGACTTGTCGAACGAACTGTTAAACGCGGATATGCACAAGATAAGGACTTCAAAGTCTTGGATTAGCCTTCATGTCCTGACTTAAGCCCAATTGAAAACATATGGATGTAGATAGAAAATTCATTTAATAACAGAAAAAAATGCCAAATTCCGCCGAACTTACTCGCAATTCAATGGCCATAAGAAGGTCACTAACCCGTGAATACACAGAATAATAAGTTATATGCCTCGAAGATGATAGGCTATTTATGGACAACGGAGGAAACCTTACTGATAATAAAGCACCTAAGTACGTAGATTAACTACGTGTTTTATTATTTTCCAATTCCATTGCCGACTTCATTAAACATTGTACTTAATGAGTTAACTAATAATAAATAATATGAAGTAATGAATAAGATCACGAGTCCTATAAGGGATAAAGTTCTGAATCAAAACGACCCGACTTATACAAAAATCTGAGTGCTTTAAAATTTCCAAAGTTGGAGCCTCGCTCGGCTCCTAATTAGTCAAATAGTAAACATCTGGATTTTATACCAGAAAGCCAAACAGCAAGCATCCGCTTGAACTTTGTTCATACACTGACACATTTGACCAGGCTCATAAATATCCTGGGTTTTAGTATTTTTGATTCAATCTTAGTTTGACATAGGGGTTACTAGGTAGACCACAGCTTCATTCACATCATTTCGGTAGAATACTAGAATTTATGGTATCGTCGATTTTATTTCTTTGTTCGATAGTTTTATTTATCACTAGCAGCCCGCCCCGGCTTCGCACGGGTATTTTAAAGAATTTTAAGTTCTTACACACACACACGTTAGATAAGGTACTTTATTATTAAAGTTTTCATAAGGATCACTAACTTTAAAAATATTCTATAGCCTATGATTATCATTCTAATGATTCCAAAAAGGTCTAGTAGTTTCAGAACCTATTCAGTTCAAACCACAAACAAACAATAAAATCTTTCCTTTCAAAATTGTACCTTTACCTCCTTTACTTATCTATACTAATATTATAAAGAGGAAAGATTTGATTGTTTGTTTGTTTGTATGTTTGTTTGTTTGTTTGTTTGTTTGTTTGTTTGTTTGTTTGTTTGAATTGAATAGGCTCCGAAACTACTGGACCGATTTGAAAAATTATTTCACCATTAGAATCCTAAATTTTCCGTGATGAACATAGGCTATATAATATTTTCAAAAAAGTTAGGGATCCGCATGAAAAATTCAATAATTGAACCGTGCGCTGTATATTCAACCTCTTTTTCTATTATGGCGCGTCAGAATAGAAAAAGAGGTTGCGTACTGTTCTTGCTTTTTCTCTACGGCCAGTGTCAGTTATGGAGTGTCGAGTCAATGTCAAAAATCCCAATGCTGTTAGAAAAAGTAAGGGATCCGTATGAAAACTGTGAAACCCATCGTGTTATTGTGTATAATTTCTGAAATTTTTGTTTAATACCCGTGCGAAGCCGGGGCGGGCCGCTAGTGTATAATAAAGACTTTTCTCTCGCACCGCTATATCGCCTAAATCGCATGGTTCCAATCTTGAAGTTTTTTATATTTTTTGACATTGAGTTTCCTCTCGCACCCCAGTAACGAATTGTGATGTCTATGACAATCCATAACTGACACTGCCGGAGTCGTCGTAGCAAAAGCGGTGCCATAAAAAAAGAAGTTGAAGTTGAGACATAGCAAAAGCGAGCAGCGCAAAAAAAGAAAAAAAAGAAGTTGATGTATAGCGCTAAGGTTTTATTATTGAAGTTTTTATACGGATCTCTAACTTTTTTGAAAATATTTTATAGCCTATGTTCATCACGGAAATTTTAGGCTTCTTATGGTGGAAGAATTTTTCAAATTGGTCCAGTAGTTTCGGAGCCTATTCAATTCAAACAAACAAACAAACAAACAAACAAACATACAAACAATCAAATCTTTCCTCTTTATAATATTAGTGTAGATTGATTATATTTGTGTGGCTAGTGTGCAATAGTTCTGGCCTTTTATTAGATCTTGGTTAGTATCTTCAAAAAGTATTACATTCCAAATGTATGTAGGTTTATGTATTGAGTGAAATTTAAGTGTCTATAGAGTCAAAATGATAACTTGTAGGATTTTTAAAAGTTGATAGCCAACTAACATAATTAATGTTAGGGTCATTGCTTTTAATTTGTACTGTTTACTTACATACATATAAGACAACTTCATCGTTTTGGGTACCTTGTGGTAGCATTAGTACCTATATCAATTTGCGGGTATAGGGTTGTAATATTGGAATGTCTCCAGCATTCCGTTAAGACCACAATATCAGATTCTTGTGACATACCAATCATTGATGTGATGATGACAGTTCTTTATTATTTTTGGTATGTGTTTAATTTAACAGTGTGTATGATGTTATAAATTGTATGTCGTGTGTTGAAAATCTATGTACGTCTTTGACATGAAAAGTGTTCCTTGTGCCCATAGAATTAAATAAATGGAATTGAATTGAAATTAATTTATTTCTTGACTTTGGCAGTAGTTTACAAAACTTAGGATTATTCTTAAGTATTCCTACACACATGTATCTAAAAATAATAATATAAAGTCAGTTCTTTTTATTTTCTCTAAACATTACTCTGCCGTACGGCTGGATTGCCGACATCCTTTCGTAAGTAGGTACATAATGCGAAGCCCATAATACGTGCACGAGTTGTCTCAGGGTAACAGGGTAACAAATATACCTGCGTCGTGCTTTCGCTGCTGAGTTCGCCGCCGCCGTCTATTGGATACCCTTTGCTCTATTTTTAGGGTCGTATTTTAGGGGTAGAAATTGGTTGATATGTGTGTTTTGATTAAGCGCAAAAAATTATCATTCAAATGAAATATTCTTGTCACATAATAACAAGATTCGTCAAGTGCGAGTGATATAAAATAAAACCTACTGAAATTTCGAAAAGATATTTGGGATGTTCACAAACCGATGCCTTTCATTTGATACCTTACTCGGTGGTGTAGTCCCACCTTTATAACGATTTTTCAAAAAAATGGTCTATAAACAGACTTCTCTATATTTTTGTTGGAAAATATAGATTCATATCTACAAAAACCATAGTACATTTTACATGGATCGCTTTACCCACTTCCGAAAAACAGGGCAAAAATTCTGAATTTCTCAAAATATTTCGACACGTATAAAATTTACCGAAATTTCGAAAACTATTTTGGGATGTAGAAACCGATACCTTTCATTTGACACTCTTTTGACTTTATACGAGTAGGTCTGTTTTAATCTTTAAAAATCATAATTTTATTGAAAATCGTCATTTAGAGTTTTTGTTTACCAGCTTTACTCGAACCGAATGGTCTTTTCTGTGACGATGGTAAGAGGCCCGTAGGTATGACACTTGTCCCATGGGAGTTGGTGAGGGGCATTGTATGGGACGCTACATGCGTTAACACATTTGCGCCTTCCCATCTTCCGAGGACATCCGTAACAGCTGGTGCGGCAGCAGATTTGGCCGAGAATCTTAAGTCGAGCAAATATGCAGGACTCGACAGAACCTACGAGTCGCTTAGAATCGAGACTCTAGAGGTAGGTCCGTGGAGTACCGAGGCATGCCGGGTTTTCAAAAAAGTATTTCAGCGTCTGGTCGCAGCGACGTGAGACCCGAACGCTGGTCAGTATCAATATATAAATAAGTAGTTACTGAGATATTAAGGATTGAAAACACGACAGAAAAATACCTAGAGCACAAGGGTTTCGCAAGCGATGTCAAAAACTTAAAAACCACAACAATCCGAGACTTTAAAGATTTCGTTTTCTTTTAAGGATTTGACTGCGCCAGAGATGGCGTGATAAAGAATCCAGTACAGTGCAGTGGGTGTCATGGACTGATTAGATAAATAGAGCGATCGATCGAAGTCATTTCGTTGAAAGTTGTTCTTTTCCAGTAACCATGTATCAGTAACGCAGTAACGCTGTAGCTTTTCATCTACAAATTGCTTTGTGAAAGAAATGTTGTTAAATATAAATAAGATCGTCGTCACGAGTAACCCAATTTTACTGTAATTATTGCAACCCAAGGTATAGTAAATAA
The DNA here is from genome assembly GCA_963931895.1 of Eupithecia pulchellata. Taxonomy (NCBI): domain Eukaryota; kingdom Metazoa; phylum Arthropoda; class Insecta; order Lepidoptera; family Geometridae; genus Eupithecia; species Eupithecia pulchellata. The sequence continues at coordinate 7,416,248 of OZ007520.1, read as the reverse complement.
AATTACATCTACGACACCGTATAAGTCCAATAAATACCTACAAAATCTAATCACATTTTCTTACATTATGCGATCTACACATATCTCCTACTGCTATTTTCACACATGTCGGTAATAATTTCCTATACATTCGTCGGGCGGTGTGGAATGTGTTTGTTTTACAATGCTGTCAGAATCACACAGTGTGTTATTCGTTCCCAGTACCACTGGTGAGCGAAGATTCTTTGTTGTCTTTAATGAATTGAATAAAGAATGATGGCAAGAATTATGACCCATTTTGTGCATCGATCGCTAGGGTATCAATCGGTAGCCCTAAAAATTCTGAATAAAACTGCATATTTAGTTTTTCCATAATTTTTGCAGGAAAAATTAAATTATTTTTTGAAAATATGGTTAGTTATGGGTTTTGGAAGGGTGATAACCGCCATTTTAATTTTGACGTTGACATTGCATGCTTACTTGACATCAATCAAAACTCACAATTGTCAAGCGGTTTACAAACCAAAACAAACAAACTCCAAAAAAGAGGCAATTTTTGTTTTGATTTTGTAGATTAAAGAAAATAATACCACAGTACCACTACTTTCTTGTAGATTTTGTTGTGATTTCGGTAAAAGTATTTATTTTATAGAGATATTTTCGTTGGCATTATGATGATCTTTATTTATACTTAAATGAATCTTAGGTAAGCAAATCGACTGAATTAACACCATTATACAGTGTTACGCTTGCATTTGTACGCTTTTTAGGATGTCTACCTACTACTAAACTTACAATATTATTATAAAATAACCAACAACAACGTCAGTTTGATCTGTGCAAATATGAAAATAAGGTGAAATATCCAAATGACACTCTTTTTGTGGCCGGTACAGGCTGGCAACAGGTAAATTCCTACTACTATGTTTGATTCCGAAGGTATTGAAGCTACCCGGTCAACTTACTCTTATGGTTTTTATCTAACTTTGCTGTACTTACCTACTTATGTAGGTAAGATAAACTGTATTGAAGTCCTGCAAAATGTGAAAATAATGATCAATCAGGTCAGGTTAGTTATTGCATGCCGAATAGGGTTTTGTAGCTTGTTTGATGCCATATAATTAACGGCTAAAAGAATAATAGAATTGTTGTTTCAGTTTCCCTATTGTTGCCAATAACTCCCCTTATTCAATAGATGAATTAGCAAGTTAACTTCACATAGAACAAGACATCTCCCATTATAATGTAAAATAATTTGAGGTAAGTAAACATAAGATTCCAGGATGCTGCATAGACTAGGTAATCTAAACTAAATATATAAGTATAAGTAGCATCTTGCAATTTCATTTTGTGAAAACAACTGTATATATCATAGTTATCAATTATCATACTAATACTGTAACCTAGAGACTAATACTATATTTCTATAATCATTGCAGCCTTAAAGCTTCTCCGTTAGAAAACCCTGGTTTCTAAGCAATAAATATAGGGAAAGTTTCTTTTTATTTAAAGACAGATGTTTTACTTGTTTTATGCTTCAAGTATCACAGAACTATTGATATTTTTGAATAGATACTTCTAACTAAGACTTGTTTTTTATTTTCATCTAAGACAGAAATGCATTTTATGCTGTCTCCACTTCTTTTGAACTAGGTTGAGTTAGTGGGTTTAACAATACCTAGCCAGTCCATATCACTATACAACTATGAGCATTTGCTCTGCCAAATAGGATGCTGTGTCAGAGAATATATGGAATCTGCCGTCCATATGCTGAGTGATGTGATGTCAGATTTTGTTTACTATCTCTCAACTATTATACATACCGCAAGCTGTGGAAAGAAAATGGGAGACCTATGCCTAGCTATGAAAAACTTATTGTATAATTATATATTTTCAGGATATATAAAAATATGTATAGCCTGAAAAAACTAAAATATGCATCAGTTTTTATTGTCCATAACAGAATTGTTAAAAAATTATATTCTGTAAGAAGGTTCATAATATCAGTGCCTAGCTACTAGACAGGACCTGCAGTGTCCAAGAGTCCTGTAAGGTCTAAAGGAAATAAAGCACTTTGATTTTGAGTTGTTCATTATTATTAACCCATTCACTGCTTAACCTAGCTGCTGCAAGATAAAACCTACAGTGGTAATTATTCAACATGTTGCAGCCCCTGCTAAGTATATTAAGTACTATAATATGAGGTAATAATGGATAAGAAGGTTTCAAACAACCTATTAGGTTGACAATATGTGTAGGTAATAGAAGAGGGTATCAGGGCGAGGTACATAATATACATACCTTCTATACATTATATTATATGTTAGTTCGAACATGTAGGGGACTGGTTCTTGGTACGAACAAGCCGGTGTGCATCTTAGTTACTTTAGGATAGGCTCGATCGGCTTGATCCAAAAAAAATCAGCAGGAACTTTGGCTGAATGACTGTCTGGGCCGATTCTTTTACAGCGATTCATGTTTTTTATTCATCCAATGAATTCGTATACAAATAAAAAGTTGAGTAAGTAAAGGGTTGCGAGCCATAAGCAAAGTGGTTGAATTTGGCGCCATACCTAATAAATATTGCCTTCAATAAAATTAATATTATAAATTAAAATGACATTAGCGTTGTATTCGGAACATCCTCCTATATTAATCTACATACCTACTGAGGAGGAGCGAGACTAACAAAGGAGGTTAGTTTTTACTTAAAGTTAGGGTGCTGATACCAACCTCTAGAATTTAAACCTTTTTCGTCACCCTGCCGCCGCCATTTGTAACAATAGGATGCTATGGAACTAAAAACATTCTACCTATTTTCAAAAAAATATTTAATTTTTTCTGCAAAAATCAAAGAAAAACTAAAAATGCAGTGTTCCTCAAAATTTTGAGATGAATCGAATGGTATATTTTTTATCCTTGCTCAAATTTTTGGGACAAGCATGTATGGAAACTTGCCATTGTTCTTTATTCCTTCATAATTTTTTGATCCGGACGCCGATTGAATTACGCTTGCCGATTTATTAGTAGCTGGAACCTTGAACAAGGTGCGTGTTTTTGAATGAATCTAAAAAATGTTTATAAACTTTGTAGTTGGGTCTAGTCAGCGCATACCAATGATGATAAGTGACAGTGATAAACAGTTTTGTTGCACCGACCACCATCCACGACGAACCACGGCCGTAATTGTTAGAAAGGGGACATACCTAATATAAATTGAGCGACCTGACAATGATTCGGTTTATAGTAATTAGTAGGTATTTCATGTCGATTAATGATGACGGATTAAGGCATGCAGATGACAAGGATGAAATAAAATACGAATAATTGTGCCAATTCAACACAAAACAAAAACAAATTTGAAATAAAAACTACGGCAACACCTGTTATTAAGGTCAGGAGCATTTCGGCGGTATTGTTTCATTTTGTCGAAAAACAAAGACACAATTTTTCGTAGCCGTACAAACATTTTATTCACTTGACAAGAACACATCATAACAACACGAAACATTCAAAAAGCAAACGTTATTGAACACAAAGACCGTTGACCTTTACGTCGCTCCGGGGTAATGTGCAAATGGAATCCGTTATGAAGTGATGAAAGCGGTGTCAATGTCGAGG